>CM042322.1:13512425-13617425 GCA_023566125.1 Zingel zingel | reverse complement strand
CTAACAATCTCCAATGATTTAGGTGTGAACACCGGAAAATCCTACTATCACATTGACTATACCACTGGAAATTACTGCAACTCATGACTATAAATGAATTAAATGGCTGCCCTTTCTCATTTTTCATGGTCTGGATCATATTTAACTGGTCTGCGCTGTGTTACCCTGATTAAATACAATCAGCAAACCCTACTGCTCTAAACCTCTCCACATTCATACCATGGGGTCAAGCCACTCATGCGTTAGACTTACATTGTATCCACCGATTAGTGGTCTGTCCTTGGGCCTGATGAATAGTGTGATGGCTCCCCATACAGGCATCAAAAGGAAGAGGAAGTTGAGCCAGAAGGCTGGACGGATCTCTGACCCATATTTACCTGCCACAAAGAAAAAGGAAATTGTGAAAAAGAAATGAAAATTGAGCGGAAGTACGTAGGAGGGCGGAGCCAGGCTAATAAAGACACACTGTAAACATCTCAATGTAAATCTGTAATTAAGTTTCTAAATGAAACGTCTACAGGGCACTTCATGTAAAGGCATTCAGTGCAGTATGTCTATGGTAATACAACAGAGAACAACACATTGCCTGTAGACGAGATTGATCTTGTGACACTCGTGTATGCAGTTTGAAATGCCAACAACAGATGCTTTAATCCTGTTTCCTGCTGTGTTCTGCGGGTTGTGACGGCAGGCGAGGCACGGAGCGTGTGTATTCTGTTGGCAGGCTGAACTGTGACATTGATGGTACACCGCAGTGCAGATGTTCGCTTGATTAACACTTGGAATCATGAGACTGATAAAGGGGGGAATAGGAGATGAGGCTCACCTGCCACTATGCCGGAAATGAACACACTCATGTTGGCACACAAAGAGCCAGCCCAGAACAAGCCCAGGGTACGGTAGGCTTTCCTGGGAGAGAAACCGAAACAACAAAGGTGATTATACTATTGTAGAGATAGCATGTAAGATAGGTTTGATAAACCAAGTGCTGGCCAGTTGAGGTAACGCATGGCTCTATAATGGTTTTATACGTCTATCACACATGTTTTGTATAATACAAAGCCCAACACAATTTCTCCTAGTGTCGAAAGCTGGCATTGTTTAAAAGAGGATTTCATTTCCATGATAGCACCTGCCCAGAAGCAGCTCTCATTCTGAACTCTTGAACTCGCTCACTGCACTCCATGACTAACTCACTCAAGACTAGAGGACCCCCTTGTTTTTTCCTGAAAATACTGTTTTATTCAGGCCATTGAATGAATTTTATGTGATAAAATGCAACTTGTGAATCTCTATCTCTACTTCTTTAGGAAAATCAAATATTTGGAAACAACAGGAAGCCTGAAGCCTATCATGTGCTGCAGTAAATGGTAATCTTAGGGCTGGAATGTAGTGTATTACTGTTAAATTCAGACAGCTTCCACAACTTCCTAAGTAGTTGTTTGCTCAGTTAGATAAGGTATTATATGATGAGAGTAAGATGAATGAGCTTGATGTGACTTGAATTGACTTAACCATCACCCACCTGTCTGTTATCCTGCTGATCATCATCAGGTACATGATAAAGTGCACTATTCCATCCCAGTAACACATCATGATGCCATAGGCTGTCCCCAGATAGGGTTCTCCCTAAAACACAGACATTACATGAATAGAGCTGTCGTTCTAAATCCAGTTATTGTTGCATATTACTATCAGCATTTTAGATGTGAGAATAAGAAACCTACTGTCTTTTGATAGAATTCCATAAAGCCAGAGATAATGCCATCATATTCCAAGGCACTCATCAGGTCAATGACACAAGTAAAGGAAAATACAGCAAAAACTGCAAAGGCAAGAAACAATACGGGGAAATAAAAACATCTACCTCATACTGGACATGAAAAAATGCCTTATTTTAAAAGGTGTGTGTGTGTGTGTGTGTGTGTGTGTGTGTGTGTGTGTGTGTGTGTGTGTGTGTGTGTGTGTGTGTGTGTGTGTGTGTGTGTGTGTGTGTGTGTGTAACCTTGACATGTTAAGCAGCTTTGTCAGCTTTGAAAAAACGTCATTCAGTAGCCACTGTGATTTTGAAAGTTCCATGTAATTACTCAGTCTGCTTTGTCTACCTACTCTGAAAAACACATACAGCTTATTAGCAAAGAATGCTAAGACTGGAATGGCAGAAAACATGAACTTCTAATTCCCAGCCTTTTTTCCAGTGTATTAATTTACTATTTTTGATTCCAGATATTTCCCTTTAACTGGTTAGTCAGTGATTTATGGGACAGCGTGGGGAGAAAATTAAGTGAGCCAATGAGTTAGGCTGGAGGCATATTTATATTGAGTCCATGGTGAACAGCCTTCTTCTATCCTCAGGTTAAGACCAGCAGAGTTGAAAGGCCATGTCCACAAGACAGAATTTTAAAGTGTGAACCTGTACAAACACATGAGTGGCATATGGGTCACACTAATAATTTAAACTAAAAAAACCTGACCACACTGGTACCATGGCTTTTACAGACTCTTTTATCAATGGTTCAACTCCCTGTGGGCTTCCTGCAAGGAAGTTTTGAGAGCTAAAAATTGTATCTAATACCCACACTCCAGCACTGAAATAAGAGAAACAGTGTTCTCCTTTTATGTCATTTGCATATGTACAGTATAACTATATAGCAAGTGTGCATACAACACCAGCAATTCCCTTTCCAGATTCAAAGACTTTCTTTTCAAATGAATTACTAAAAATGGGCTTTGAGCATAGTCAAACACTTTGATAAGGAGGTTATTATGGGTGCGAGGAGGGCAGGTTTGTGGCCAGGGCCATTGGTGGACTTTTTGAAGGCAGAAATCTTACTGGTGAACAATGAATGGACCACAACACGCGTCAGCTTACCAAAACATTAGCTGGAGCATGTTGAAGACTTTCAGCAGATGATCGTGGAAGATGATCAGGTGCCTCGGACCATTAAAACCATCATCAGTGTGCAGTGCAGCGTGAAATTTAACGTCACAATATAATTAAGGAGTATAACAACAGCTTGGGCACACACAGGAGTACCTCTGCTGTCCACAATAAACTGTAAAAAGATGGATAGCGTGCCCATTGGACTGTTAATGACTGGAAAGATGTTGCCTGGGCTGGTATAAATTGCACAGTCCACATTCACGATGGCAAGCTCAGAAGCACGTGGAGTAAACAATATAAGGCAATGGACCCTTCATCCATGGCTACAACTGTACACACCAGTTAGGGAGGTATGACTGTTTGGGGACATTTATTGTGCATGAACTGAGCCTGTAGACACAATGACAGCAGATGGATATTACATAGTATACAGTATATTAGTATCAACAAACACAATTGTGATGAACAGAAACAGAGCGTCCACACATAAATTTGGATAAATAATACATTTATCTATCTATCTATCTATCTGCATCAGTAATTTACAGTTGGAATCAGTTCATAGGGAACATCTGTAAAAGCCATTTCAATGATTTCCTGCTTGGACTTTTTTCACAATGTCATTGTAAAGGGATTCACTTTGTCACAACTTTGTGTTGTGACACAGGCATCTTTCTGCAGATACCACGGCTTAAAGCGCTGTACCACATCCTTCCTATCTGTCCTTCGCACACTCTTTGCACACAGATGCACGCACAAAGATTGTGTCTCTTCTGTGGACCAGTGTCTCTGTTATCCTCAGGACAACCAGGTTTATCTCTGACATCTAACAGGTGAGATAGCTGGGGGATTATGGCTCTCTATCATTGAGAAGAGCCTGCCACAGCTTTGTCCTCATTGTTGTGGTTCTCCTGCACACCCTTGGCATCGCCCTGGGCAAAGACTACCGATATATCGCCTTGTATCTGTCCCACTAGCATAGCCCCTGGCATCAGCTGCCGGGGTATGTTTGCAAGGGAAACCCTTGGCTGGAAATGGAGAACATATGTGACCGATAGCTATACACATAACGTGGAACAATATGACACAAATCACATAATTGTCCTTGTTCTATTCCAGTCATTGTATTTTACAATTATTGCACTGTTTGTGTATTGTGTTCTAAATTAAAAAGTTATTGTATATTTATTTTCTGTAATTCTCGGCTACATTTAAAAATGAGGGCTTGCCCTCAATTGTACTTTCGAGAACTAAATGAAGGTTGATGATGATGACGACTGTAGAAAAGCTTAACTAAAAGTGTGTGAAAGGTGCACAAGCTGCCACTATCACATGGTCAAACTGAATATAAAAGTCCATATGGCATCTAGAACAAGTAGTGGAGTATGAATGGTTTTATACAGAACAATATACTTTCATACAGGTTTCTTTTCCTGTATGACCATTCTCCAATAGCTGTGATTTTGCTCAAGTCTTTAAAGAATATTTACAATTTTCGGTGTGTCCGAGTGTCATAAAGTTCCTCAGTTTGGGTCAGTCTAGCCTCAGAAAAGTGTTGCTAAGCTTTGCTCTGATCCTGATCAGTCTAAGCCGCTTTCAACATATCAGGTGAAATCCCATTGAATGCCATTCATGATAAATACAATTCAACCTTTGTAAAACTATTTGGAAATATATTGCATGTGTGTTGGGAAATGCACATACTTACCAAAGAATAAAGCGTCTTTAGGTGGGTTGCCACGAGTGATGAGGAAATAGAACAGAAACACGACCACCAACACAGCGACCCCGGTCGCCAAGATCATATAAGGCCTGTGAAAGAAAAGGAATTCAACTGTAATCTAAGAAAAATAAACACATCTTTACAATCTCACTGCTGACACTTTTAGAAACCAATCTCCCTCTGATTTTCTGCTTCATTCTCATTACTAATTAGTGTCTCCCATGGAAGTTGTGTCGGTCCTCTATTCGCAGTGCTAAATTAGTAAATGATGATGAATGGGAAGTCAGAGAGAATGATAATCACGTAACACCCAGAGTTAGCACAGGGAGAAAATAGTACAGAAGTGTGAGGGGAAATCTGTTTGATAACACTATACCCAGAGGGAGCAAGAGCACTGCTGGTGTGGTAGTCAGATTCCTGGTGAGATGGCAGTGTCACATTGGATTTACCTTTCTGATCTCCTATCACCTCAGGTTGCTTTAAGTACAAGGAGTAGCCTCATTTTAATCCATGTTTTTTTTAAATATATATTAAGTGTGACTTGGTCCTGACATTTGGCAAGAGAATTTTGGTTCTGTGTTGCTAGTATTTCTGATAAAACTCTTGCAAGATTACATCTTTCTTTTTTTCATTGTATTGTATGCATTCATTGCATGTTTTGTAATATACCGTATCTTGTTAGTCTGATCAGGTAACGTCCACTTTTCACAAAGACAAAGTTACAGAATGATGGTAACAATTTCCCTTTGTTAAACGCATTATTTCAGCTCTCATACTGCTGTGTTGCCTACCAGTGGCTTACACTAAAGGCACAGCTTTGCAAAGGTTTAATCAATCATATAGTCAGAGGTGTGGGAAGCGGCAAGCTAAGGCCATGTTAGTTCAGAACTGCCCTCCATGTTTACTGGTCAAAGGTACCGCTGCCTTGCACTGGAAAAGATTAATGTGCTCAAGGTATCTCCTAGTAAACAACATTACATTCTCAGAAAACTCACAATGTGTGCTCACAGAAGGAAAACAAATGCCGTGAGAGAAAAGGGAAGCTCCCATGCTACCTCTCCAATTCAACAGTACAGGAAGATTTATGCACACAATACAGTTTGTTTGCAGAGTGGAAAAGCATGACGCATATTGTATGTCAAGAGCAATTTATCAAACACCTCTGTGCAGTCTGTATTGATTGTCAATGTCCACACATATTCACACAGGAGGCGTGTAAAAGTCTGTCAGAAATGAGAAATATAAAAGCAGTAAAAAGTGTGAGGGAACATATGTTTTACCACAGGTTCTGTATTCTATTCAGCCTACAGTGATGCAGTTCACAATCATCAACTGTGGACAGTACTATAAAGGCAGTATGCCAAGAAACAAGGCAAAGCAGATAACCACTGAATAAGAAAATGATTCCTTACAGCTCAGAAAAGTAATTATCCCAAACATCACATCCGATTTTCTCCACAGATTCTGTTCACATTCCTGTCTCTTTGCTCCCTATTCATTCTCTTGCCCCTCCAAGAAATGTCAGGTTTAATTATTCAAAGAGTTTACACATCTAAAGACGCGATTGGAAATACATTCGTGGAAAAAAATCTTGAAATTGGTAGTGCTCAACATGGTTGTGGATTTATGAGCTTTAAGCTTACAGTGTGCTCTAGTGGTGGTAAAGTATAATGTCTGGATCACCTGCAGTATTGTACATTTATATACGTTTAATTTGATTATTATTGTAACAGTATAGATTGTATATTATTACAGTAATACCTGCTAGTATGGGTATTAATTGTATGTGTTGTGGTTGTATTCAAGTTGTTAACTATAATTTTATAGCAATCATTTACAGCTTTTTCTCAAAACAGAAAGGTGTGGACCTATACAGTATATAGACTTTATGTATAAGCCGAGTGATAAGAAATCAGTAAATGGTATGACTTACTCTTGAAACTCAGGAATGGTGTTCATGGCATGAAGAATGCCAAGGGCAGAAAATGAAAATAAAAAGACCAAGGTCTCCATCTCTTCGACAGCTGTTCAGCCTTTCTCCCTGTAGAATCCACAGCACTAAAATACAATACAGTTTTAAGTCAATGCAATTTGCTCCCGCAATACTGTACTAATATTTGATCAAATCAATACTAAAATGATGCCAAGAGATCAATAGATTCAGGAGAACTGGAACAAATGAAATACATTTTTTTAAGTACAGTTAAATGATATGAATGTCATGAAATAAAATCCCATATGAGATCTGTAATTTTGACTAGAATGGAAAAGAAGCAGAGCAGGCTCTTACCGTCTGGCTACTCTTTGGGTGGATTAATCAAATTACTGCTGGCCTCAGGCAGACATGGCCTTTACTGGGAAAATAATGAAGTGGAAACAAAGAAGCTTTTGGGGGGAAAAGTTACGCAATTTGGTTTTGTCAGAGCTTTACATAAGTCGTATTAGTGAATAGGCCCACATTCCACTTTATGCCACAATACTCTATAGAATTAAACTGATTCCTGTTCTACACAGCCTTTAATGTGTTTGATGAAACGTATGAATTGTGAGCTGTCTATGAGATATACTCACAAAGAGGCTACTAACAATGTTGTATCAATTGTATGGCTGTGACAGTACTATATTATATTTAGGAGGTAAAGCACCAAAAGTGAATTGTTGCTGCCTGTTTTTGTTTTTCTTTCTACCTCTAATTATTCAATATATTCGATTCTTAGATGCATCGTGATTCTCTCTAGAAGGATTCGATTATCGATTCTGATAAGTTAATAATCGATTATTTATTTTATTTAAGATTTTTAAGTGTTGATTTTTATTTAAAAGTTACTGTCTCCAGACAAGTACAAATCAGAAAACAGAATGACTGAAAGAGGATGGGATAATGGACAACAACTTAGAGTTTAGGCAGAAAAAAACACACAAAAATGGCCAAAAGGAAAAAAAAATGTTTGTATATATACACATGATCTAATAAGACCTACGTAAAATAATTAGGCAAAACACATATAGGCTGTTCATCTACTTTATCACGTTACATCTGACCACCTCATGTATCGTGTTCTAAGAAGCCAATTCTCCACCTTTAAACATGACTGAGCCTCTGACCTGGAAGATTACTGGGAGAGAAGGTGACTTTCACAAGACTGTTTAAGGCTTAAGCATGGAATGACTACAAAACAAAAACCTCAGTAGACAAAACATTTCATTAAAACTTGTGTGTGACAAATACTGTATGTCAAAATCTAAGCTTTGTCTAGGAAGTGATTAGCAAACTCAGATTTATATGTATATTTTTTTAAATCACGCATGAAAATGTACATTAAAAAATTGTTGCAAGGAGATGCATCAATAATCGGTTTAGAATCGAATCGTTGGCCTCTGAATCGGAATCGAATTGTGAGGTGCCAACCAATTCCCACCCCTAATCAGGAACACAGTCATTACACACCATTTAGGCCATGACAGCGGGCAGTGAGGACACTAACAGGAAGTGGGAATACTGTATTCTTGCAGTGCTTTCTCCAGTCTTGATCAAAATGTGTCAATGGAGGCAGATCCTCATTGTGTCCGTGTAACCTACCGAATGGCTTTGCTTCATGTGCTTTTTTTTATCAGCCCCTGGAATTGCCATTTTCTACTTAAATTCTTCAATTACTTTGCTCAAACAGTTAAGATGAGTTCAAAATCCAGTTCACTTCAAACCAAATGTTTGCAGTATGTTTCCAGTAGGGTGCACCAAATTCAAACTAAAAGAGCAGACTCCTTACCTATTGAATGAGGCAACAGTCCATTTAGTTTTGAGATATACCATCAGTTATGCTTTTTATTCAGAATATTAAAATTGTATCAGAATTGTCTTTGAACATGGGGTGCCTGGGTAGCTCACCCAGTAGAGCGTGCGCCCTGTGTACATAGGTGTAGTCCTCGATGCAGCGGCCACAGGTTCAATTCCGACCTGTGGCTCTTTGCTGCATGTCCCCCTCTTTCTCCCCTTTCATGTCTAAACTGTCCTATCAAATAAAGGCCTAAAATGACCCCCCCCCCCAAAAAAAAATTGTCTCTGAACATTGTGTTTGAAATTGGTGCATCGCAGGTTTGTCATGTTGAACCAATAATCATACAGTGAAGCTAGTAAATTTCAAGAGCAATATTTGTCTAAACTGAAATGGTCCTCAAATGATAAGCTAACATGCATCATAAAGGTTTGACTAAAATGTGCCAGAATGCTGCTTTCACTTCCTGTATTAACAACCGCCACCTTGCTGACATAAAACAAAACAGCAATATTAAACAGGGGAGACAAAGCACAACCCTGACTGCCAATATCTTTCACAAACAGTACCTTACATTTTAGCACACACACACACACACACACACACACACCACCCTTTGCTTCCCACCACCCTCCTTTGTTGGGAAAAGGGGGACTGTTATACCAGGAAAGCAGTGACAGTGTGTGTTTGCTGGAAACAACTGGAGCACTTCCAGCTCTGATGTTCAATAACGTAAAATGGATGGATGGATGCCAAAATGAAACAGCGACCTGCAGGAGGAAGATGGACATGTACTCGATTTAACATAAAAAATGAAATATGCTTTTATACAATAACTGTCTGCGGGGAAGTAGTCCAGGGGATTTTCTAAAATTAAAATGCCATGTATGAAACAATAACTAAACATATTCAGTTCATGTTCAGTTGCACAGAAAATCATTCACCCAAAAAAATATATAAAGGCTAAGCATATAATATGAATTAATCCCTGGGTCTTTCTCTTTTTTTTGTTTCTAAATTGGGAGAGAAAACAATTGTTGAAAGTCCAGATATGATCAGTAAAAGAAATGATCATTTATTCATGAAAATGAAGATTTTCATTTGTCTTAAACAATGTTGTTGTTATGCTTAAATTTCTCTATCTTTTACCATGATTTGTAATTTTTTTTTTTACTGAAGGAATCCGAGGAAAGGTTGCCTTTGAATAAAAAAAACAGACAAAAATAAATGGACTCTCAATTTAAATAGCCAATTTTAAGTGTTGCAGCCATAGGTGCTCTATAAAGAAAGACAATTATATCAATAATAGTCAATGTCTCATGGAGGAATATTTAGTCATAGACCTCTATCCTACAATGATTTAGTTGAAAAGGCCTCACTCAATTTCCAGATATTATAGTAGTTTACTAATTAATTAAATGGCTCAATTTACTTCCAAAGACTAACTGGTCATACAAACTTACACAAGGATGTATACAGTAGTATTGTATACACCATACCTTATGGTGTAAACCAACCTAAACAATTGGCCTATCATTTTCATTTGCTTATAGAGTTTAACCCTTGTGTTGCCTTCGGGTCACATTGGCCCGTTTTTTTGTTTTATATCAGAAAATATTGGACGTAGAAATAAGCGCTGAAAATGTGTAGAAGAAAAATTTAAAAATTTAAAACGTTGGAAAAAGCAAAAACAAATTGTGAAAAAGGCGTTACAAATGTCAGAAAAAAAAGTGTTTTTTTTAAGGTCGAAACGAAGACAACACAAGGGTTAACTAACATTTAGTCTTACAGATATCAATTAATAAATAAGTAGCCTCAACATTAGGCTACATCTAATTACGTTTTTTTCTGAGCTTACTATTATTAGATTATTATTATTTAATGACATTAGGTAAATAGCTGAGCTGTAACTGGTTTATTTCTAGTCTCATCTGCTTTCATTTGCTTTATTTATTTATTCTAATTTAAAGCAGTGGTTTGGGTGTGCGAAACATCACTGTGATGAACTATTTATGGCCTGGCTGTTTTCTGCTCGCGATCACCAAGTGGCACTGCGCGTGACGACAGCGGCGGAAATATTTTTTCGCTATTCAAAATGGCACCGTCTTAATCAGGAAGTGGAGAAAACAACTAAGAAGAATAAGTTGGATAAAACCCCTTATTTCTGTTACTTTGACGCGAGTCTTCGTTTAAAATCAGCCGGTGTGCTCGTGGTTTGGATTGAGAATAAGAAACATATTAACGGTAAGTGTAATTCGAGGATATTGTGAAAAGGCAAGCGACACATCGGCAGTTGCTTTAGAACAAGATGCCTCTCCTAGGCGCACACGATTTTCACGAAGGGCTACACCGGTTCTTTAGCGGTTGCCTTTAGTTTAGCGGTATCTTAGGCAACGATATCGCTAAACTTTAAATGAGTTGAGACGTTATTGTAATAACGTCACCTGTAAGTTAGCAAATGAAAAGACACGCGGTGTTACTGATATCTTCGGCATTACTATGCCACCGTCAAGAAAGGCCAGCAGCTAAACAAGCTAACGTTAGCTAGTTACTACGTAGCTAACGTTAATAAGCTATTGCTTTGATATTAACGTGAGTTAACCAGCAAGTAATGTGGCTCATCACAAATTTCCGTGCTAACGTTTCTTTTAAAGGCGTAGCATGCTCGTGTGTGTGCTTGCTAACGTTAAACAAACTATGTATTTATCACATTGTGTTCAGCAAACTAACTAGTTAGACAGCGACGTTAATCCAATAACAAACACAGGCCATGTACAAATCGAACATACCCAAAGTCAGAAAACGGCTATGCTAACCTACCTAGCTAGCACAATTGGCTATTTGAAGTATGCCTAGTATTATTAAACTAGAGTAGGATCTTGCTATGTTTTCCGTCCGGTATTATTGGCCTAGAAATTGAAGTGGACAATGCAGAAATGCGTTGTACCCAACGTTAGTTTTCTTGCTAGCGCTTGTAAATGTACCGTTTGTCGATCGGCAAGCTACCAGTAGTGGCAGTAACATTGTAACGTATAGCCTTGGCTGCTGCCTTTCTTTGTGCTGTGCTAAGACCAATGTGCCTCTGTAGCTACCTTTCTTTCGAAGAAGGCACATTTCGGCTTACTACGGTAATGGTTGTGTGGAAACGTTGCACAAAGTCCACTTATATGTATGCACACTTTAATGCGAAAACATGTAAATATTGGCTAACGTTAATAGAATTGCAGATGGGTGGATGGATTGATAGTTGAATTGCAGGAATGGCAATGTAGCTAATGTTTTAGTATAATCTCAGAACACCTTGAGTTAACGTTAGTTAAAAAAAATAATGTAGATCTCACAAAGCTTTCAGATGTATAGCCCCAGTTTGTGCCTGTCATTACATTTATAAATGATCAGTGTAGTAGTTGTAGGTTAGTAATACTGTAGGACTTAATAACAATAAACTTTGGTCGGCTTACGTTAGTGGTAGCCAAAACTAACTGTAAACATTGTATGTAACTCATGTTTGTATCCCCAAATACTTTTACATAAATTATACGGTGTTGGAACTGAGTATGCATCAGCTTAAGCATTAATGCTCAGAAAGAAGCGCCTGTTTTGTGTGTAATTAAGTGTACCCTGCATTATGTCACTGTACCACCATGCTGTGACTGATACACTAGGGGTAAAAATTGCACTTGTGTTTTCTTGAATTTCATTACTTAAATATAAATAAATAAATAAACTGACCTGAAATATAGGGCTTAATATATGACAGATACAAATGCATACTGGGATATGTGGGGGTGACTCAGAAAACTGGAGGAGTGACCAGGAGGAAATGAAAATAGCTTTCAAAGCTGTCCCCTCTAGTTCTTTGTCTTTCCTGCAATTTTCATTCTTTAGTTTCCAGTGTGTCTGTTGCCTGCAACCAAGGCTAGTCGGGCCTCATGCAAGCCTAGACATAGTGGGTTGCTATGGTGGCTGGCTTATTTTTCTAAATATGTCATTCCCCCCTTACCCTATTTGGTAACTGTGAATGACATGCTAGGTTCCTGTCTTTTACCCTTAATCCCAGTGACATGGTCAATGGCCTTGGTGTCACTTGCTATCAAATCCCTCTTGCAGACAGGTCTATCTCTCCCTCCCAATATAGTGTTTTATAGCAACTGGCAGGCTGTTTTACTATTGGATTGTCAAGCAGAAATACAGGCTAAAAACACACTGCTCATTTTTTGATTCACCAGTCCACAACCTAGGCTGCTCAAATTTTATTTTATTTACAGCTGTCCTCAAATAAAACCCTACAAGCAGGAAAATGGCTTCATCACATGGTTACCTTTTTTTGTTTTGTTCTGTCTTTTAGTGTAACCAAAATAATTGTAATTAAAAAAATAGTTTAAATTTTTCACACATATAATATTGGCAACCAGCGTGCAATGTTAATATTTTCAGGATTTGTGCAGATACCTGCCCCCTGTCCATGGCTGCAGAAGCAGTCATAGTAAAGGTAACTTCTGAAAAATTAGTGTAGATGAGAGTGAACTGGCATGTTTGTGCTGCACAGCTCTTCTTTTTCCTGTGTCAGACAATTAATGGCTGGCTGCCCCGCAGCAACTCACTCAACAGTCCACCAGATCTGTTGATACTGTGTTAAGAGCCTACAGGATATGTACAGTGAAGTAGAACATAGGGGTATTTCACAAAGCAGGATGAGCAAGTTGGTCCAGATAAATGATCTTAAGTGTAATAGTCTGGTTTTGTTTAACGCATTCGCAGGAAATGGAATACTTTTTTTGTTTTTTTTGTTTTTTTTGTTTGGCACATTAGTTTTTGAAACACTCACTGGTGGTTTGAGTTCAAACAAATGTGATCTACGGCTCGACCATGGCTCATGCCCCCTGCTTTTTGTGACTTGGCCTCCATCCTCCCTCTGCCTTCATCTTTGCCAGCCCGTTTTTCTCCCCTCTCAAATTGGTGCCAGTGATAAATCTAATTTATGGCCCGTGGGCTGATTAGAGTGAGAGAGAGAAATGTGGAGTGGAGGAGGGGGATCAGGGCTAGGTAATACATTTGATTCAGTTCCTGCTTTCCCGGAATCTGGCCTTCATTAGATCATAGTTCATGTATTAAACATAACATGGATGTTTGGTCAGAAGAGAGTGTAGTTACATTTTTTGAGAGGTGCATGTCAGGCTACGACGCAGGGTCCGTCGTAGGGTTGGTATCTCCACGTACGTACGTACGGCGTTGATTTAACAAAGAAGCATGAATTGGCCTTTACTATTTCTCCTGCAGTTGAAAACAACATACTTTTTGGAGCGACGGATGCTCTTTTCCTTGTCCTGCATTTCATTATTTGCAGCAGTAAACCTAGAAGTAGGGCTACTCTAGTATTGATTTATGACCATTTTAAGACGAGGGGAAAACATTTCTCTTTGTTTAATATCATTAAAAGTAAAGTTAGGGCTGGCTCTCGGGTTCCCAACTCACTTTAAAAAAGACGGAGAGAAAAAAAAGGCGAGCCAGCAGCCACACTAAACTGCTGCCAGGCTGTAGACGTGTGTCTCGGGCAAGCTAGAGAGATCGGCAGTACCCTCTAACGTTTGCAGCAAAGGGCCGCAGGTCGGAGTCAAACCTGGGACCGCTGCGTCGAGGAGTAAACCTCTATATATGGGCGCACGCGCTACCAACTGAGCTATCCGGGTGCCCACCCTCTAATGTTTTAATGCTGGGTGTTACAGGCAGCTTTTTCCCAACTGCAACTCCGCAATCGCTCTTCAAAAGATAACTCAGTCAACTTTGGAGAACGGGCGGGGGGATTTCTATGCTAATTTTAGCACTTGTGTACTGATATCGCAAGACAACTTTTTACCGAGAAATATCGTAACGTTTTAGTATTGCGACATCTTGTGGGACGAGATCTCGTCACACCTCGAGTGTCCCTTGGGGAGAGATAAACATCAGTCAATAAATATTGGACGTTCTATTCTGACTCACCGCTTCTCCCAGCCAGTTCAGTTTCAGGTAAGTAAACCCTGTGGCAAATTTTGACCTGCTCGGTCCTCCTCCCCTATCTGTATTTGCGCTGTTGGCATTTGGGTTTATTTGTCTAGGCTTATCTTTGTCCTTATTAAGAGCCCAGCCTACTATCCTACACTATTCCACAGACTAAAGAAAAAAAATCTGTTTGGTACAGATCATAGTAAAAATCACACTATAATCATTTCAATTTCCTTTAATTTTAATATATATACAGTATCTCACAAAAGTGAGTACACCCCTCACATTTTAGTAAATATGTTATATCTTTTAATGGGACAACCCTGAAGAAATTACACTTTGATACAATGTAAAGTATTAAGTGTACAGCTTGTATAACAGTGTAAATGTGCTGTCCCCTCAAAATAACTCAACACACAGCCATTAATGTCTAAACCGCTGGCAACAAAAGTGAGTACACCACTATGTTAAATTCTCATAGAGGCAGGCAGATTTGTATTTTGAAAGGCCAGTTATTTCATGGATCCAGGATACTATGCATCCTGATAAAGTTCCCTTGGCCTTTGGAATTAAAATAGCCCCACATCATCACATACCCTTCACCATATCTTCAGTTAGCCTAATAGCTGGTTTGATTTGCATTAAGAGATGATTTTATGGAAAGTACCCCATGCCAATCTCTAGATATTAGGGGTGGGCGATACTGGGAATTTTGGTATCGATCCG
Organism: Zingel zingel; assembly: GCA_023566125.1. Taxonomy (NCBI): domain Eukaryota; kingdom Metazoa; phylum Chordata; class Actinopteri; order Perciformes; family Percidae; genus Zingel; species Zingel zingel. The sequence continues at coordinate 13,602,334 of CM042322.1, read as the reverse complement.
ATACCAATACATACAGGGCTAGTATCACTGATACTTGTAACGTCACGATCATTGAATAATTTTGTGATTTTGCCTTTAGTTAGTTGATTATGATAAAACACAGGACAAATATTTTAGGCAAATCTAAATGTTTTTATTTGCTAAGTAGAACAATATAAAACAATGTAACAGTATAAAAATAAAAAAATAATATAACAAAGTCAACAACACAACCAAAAATACCTTCCATTACACACAGATATCTGTGAAAAACAAAGTTAGTTGTGCATAAGTAAACAAAAGCCACAATGTTATAAATATGAATATAACAATATAAACAACACAACAAAAAAAATCATCACGGGCTTCTCTCACTGTTCAGACAGACGGACAGACTTGGAGAGACGCTCGTTTGAACTCGGAGAGAAACTGCAACAAAAGTATCGATCTCATCACGACAGTATCAATCCGATACCAATACTCATCTTGGTATCGATATTTAGATCGATACGCCCAGCCCTTCTAGGTATGGTGAAGGGCATGTGATGATGTGGGGCTGTTTTAATTCCAAAGGCCAAGGGAACTTTATCAGGATATCTTTTACGTATCTTTGTTAGCTTCTTGAGTCGTGCTTTGCCAATGCGCACATCGGTTTAATTTATATTTTTTATTTGCTCTCACGATCGCTTCCACTGCCAGGGTTGTAACTGAAATAATAGGCTAAAGCAACGACAATTTATGGAAAGCAGTGTAATTATGGTCAGATCTTGTGCCTGACTGATGTTGAAGTGATATTAATAAGCGTTGTGATTTATGCATTGACAGCGTCGGCTATTTTTTGCCAGCTTTCCTTCATGTTTTAGGAAGCAACTGTAGCGACTGTATTGCATTTTGCCTGTTAAACCGTGTCTGTGTTCTTCATATATTTATGTAGAATTATAGTTTGCTCATCTTATGTAAAATATGCGGCTCTGGTAGATGTTTGCGATTGGTCGTGCTGGTCGTGCGCGCGTCGCTGGATTGGGAAACCCTGGGTTGACTGAACTAGTCGTTAACCAGCGTCGTGACACAGTTTATGCGGGACCGCGGTTGTTAGGTTAGGTGAAGCCGGGTAACTGAAATAAATCCAGGGCATGTTGATCTTGATTCGTAGTACATGCCTCAGGTGTGTTAAGCACCAAAACGAGTAGTTGAGATTACAGAAAAGCGAAGGGGGAGATCGGGCAGCTGGGAGATGTTCTGCTGCTGCACAACAGGCATCGAACATCATCGCCATCGCAGAGATCCCCCCGGCAATCCCCACCCACACCCGTCTCTCAGCCACGTTGAGTAGCTAGCTAGCGTTGCAACAAACCCCGTCCGCCGGGTAATATCCAAAAGGTGACATTGGCATGTGATATATATATATATATATATATATATATATATATATATATATATATATATATATATATATATATATATATATATATATGAAATATACTGTGATAGTGTGGTAAAACCTACTAACGTTAGCCGCTAATGTTAGCTTGCCGGCTCACTAGCTAACTGGCCAGCGACCAATACAGATTGAATCAAGAAAAACGTAATTATGTTGGGGAAACTGCAGCTATTTTATTAGCATGACATGAATAAACATTATTAAACGTAACGTGAATAAACTTGAATGGGTAAACTCATCCGTGAACAGATGCATTCTAATCATAGACTGTATATAGAAGATTCTAATCGGCGATAGCGTTTAGCAATAAAAACTCCCATAATGCCACGCAACTTCCCTACGTCATCAAACGTCTGTGTTTACGATCCATTGTTGTGGTTGAGAGACCCCTAGCGGCAGAAAGTTACATATTGTATGTTTAATCATGCGACTGTGCCTCCAAAGCTACAAGCTGGGTGTTTTCAGAAGAGCGCTTGCATTTTCAGCTGGGAAAAATGTTTTTGTGGACTGGCGGTCTTATCAAAGTAACGCCAGCGATTGTCCGATTTTTTTTAATTTTTTTTTTTTAACCCGTTTTGTTTTGTCTTCCACTTAATCACTTTTACATCATTTTTCGAGAACAAATTGTGCCTGTAAGGGACATTTTCTGCATGGTTTACTGGCTTGCAGTGGTTTTGGTGTTCAAGAGTATGATCACAGTATCAGATGATACCAGACAGATGAACTGATGTAGCATTACAAAGTGGCACAGATGGACAGACACAGACAGGCTCCCTGACGCTGTGCATGTGGTGCAATATTCTCCTGCCTGCCAGAGAAGTGAGGTCAATCTGAGTGGAGCAGAGTACGGTTTGGATTTGAACAGCAGCAGGGAAGAGTTCAGAAAACTGAATCACTTATATTGTCAACTTCACTTATAGAATTTCACTCTCCTGTGTTTTTTATTTTCAGCATGACAAAATATTATTTTTTTGGTAATGCCATTTTTAATGTACAAGATATATTCTAAGACACAGATTTGCTTCAGTTCCCATTTCAGGATAAGCTTCAGTAGGTGCTCCAGAATGCCTCCTGCTTGGATATATGTACTATGCAACATGATATTTGGACAAATGGACTTAGAATTTTTGTTTGTAACATCACAACATGCATGTTTAAAACCTGTCTTGTATCCTGCACCCTAGTGCAGTAGTCCAGATTTTGCTTCCATGTGCTACGTTGCTTGCTTGTGAAATGTGCATCTCATAGCTTCTGCCTGGTATTTTGACGGCCTCTTTACCAAGACTGAGAGGGGTGGGTAGGGGGTGGAGTCAGGGAACCAGCTGCCTCCAATCAGCATCAGAATCCAACTTCGGGTCAGGCTGGGTGAACATAAGGAAAATAGGGACATGGCTAGCACATGACTAGAGAGAGATTGTGATGGAAATAGCAAAACAACAGGCTATCACTAGAAAGAAGAAAAGAGGAATAATTATGGAGGCAATATCACAGAGAAAATATGGGGCCAGTGATGGCAACAATATAGAGTGGGAGGGTGGCAGAAATGGAGAGGGAGATGGTTCACATTTTGAAAATGGAAAGGACTGATGTGAGTAGACTACAGCAGTAAAGGTGGGATTTATCTGATGCACAGCAATAAAGTATACTCTACCACAAGGAAACGAGGGGAATGGAGGAGCAGTGCTGTTTATGGGCAGATGTTTGTACGTTCAAAGGCAACATTGCATTTAGTGATAGTTAAAGGTGGAGTCTGGAGAAAGATTGTTATTTGAACTCGACACCCAAACGAATACACCCCTCCTGTCAGTGTGCCGTCAGATTTACCATCCCTCTCGCTCCCACTGCCTTTTTCTTTATACATCAGTGGCCTTTCCCCTGTCCTGTGCATGAGGACTAACAAATTTGTTTTCTCCAGCGCACGCACACACAACAGACAGCTAGCGGACTGCGAGGAGATACGCTGAATTTCACAAAAAGTGTATTAGATTAGAATCACAGGCTCCTTCTTTCAATTTTCTTTTTATTATTTATCTGCGATTGGAAGTCTGATAATATTATCATTTTTTTTAAGATTATTTGTTTGCCTTTAATTGACAGCTGTAGACAGGAAAGGGGGGAAGAAGGGGGGACAACGTGCAGTAATGAGCTGCGGGTTTGAATTGAACCCAGGCCACTGTGGTAAGGACTGAGCCTTGGTACATGATAATATTATAATTTGACAGACATGATATTATAATGACAAAAATATAATTTTTATTTGGTCTGCAATTACACAGCATATATTGCCCCTTTTTAAGTTAGTACTTTCCATTTGGCTTATTTGCATTCTTTGCATCAGCTGAGTCAGAAAGAGATGAAAAATACACACAAGCATTAATAGCTTTTGAGAAAATGAATCCAGAATCAATAGCTTTCTCATTAATTCCGTGCACAAGCTAATTGCTATTGCAGTGCCCGGCCCTCGGTATTCAATGAGTACTTTTGTATGCAAATTTGTTTCGGTAAAATAAGCTATTGTCTGTTCACCTAACTAGTAGTTAAACCAGGGCATTAACAAGTAGAGAGCCACACTCAGCTAGCATGTGTCACCATCGTCCTTCTATTCTGAGGAATTAGATGTCAGAGAAAAACGGGGCAAAGAAGCAGCTAAGTGGCTCCTTCTCTCTGATCTAGTCAGCCTTTGATCTATTTGTGGTGGGTGCTGGTGGTAGAAGTAGAGGGATTTGCTCCTAAAATGAGTGTCATCAAGCCATTGCAAACCCATGTTTGTGATCTTTTCCTACTTCTCTGCACTTTGCAGTACTCTGCTATGTGTCTTTGTCAAACTATTTTCTGCCCTCGCCTGTCTGTCCTCTTTATTTACCACAACAAAGGCATCCTCTGAGCCACGAGCGCTTGATTAGGTTTTCCCCTTCATGGATAAGTCTCTTTAATGTCTCATTCAGCTCGTGTTTGTGGGCACAAAGATATTTATAATCATGGCAAAATGGTGCCGAATAGCCACTTGAAGTGGGTTGATGAGAATCTAATTAAGATTAATCGTTATCCTTTTTGTAAGTAACTACATCTTTGAACTCCTGCCTTTCAGTCAGACCAAATCATTCAAATGACTGCCCGTTTGTTCAATGTGTTCCTGTGTGCTGTCCCAGTCCAGAGAGCACCTTTGATAAATATTTAAACGGGCGAAATGCAATAACAACAGGCTCTTAAAACCCAATTTGTTTCTATTTCCCGGCTTTTGATAAGACTGCAGATTCGGTTACACAGTCATCCAATCATTATTCTCCATCCAGTGTCCTACCCGGTCTCTGGGCTGTCCACAGCCCCTTTATGGCAATGTCTGTAATACTGAATGGAAATTGTGGTTGTGGGAAGCGGAACAGGAACAGATTGGTACCTAATATCTATGTCCTTTCATTTATGTGCTTAAGGGTATGTGTCGTGTGTGTTTCTGCATGTGCGCACAGAGGCAGGTATAGACCTTTTGTGTTGAAAAAGGTGCTGATTAATAATGTAGCGTGTTTTGAATGACGAAGCCCTGCGTTTCCCTGGGAAGTAACTTGTTCCTTTTATGAATATTTCATTATAGTAGCTAATTAATCCAGTCAGTCTAGGCAATCATAACTAACTAAAAGCCCCCTTGCTGCTCTGGTGTAAGGCAGCTGGGCCTAAATCTTTTCTAACCTGATTACTGGTGATGCTGATGGACTCCGATTCGTGATGAGTTAGTGTTGTTTATTGGATTGAATGATTGATGTCAGCCAGCTTGTTAGTTGGGAAGACAGATGCAGACTACAGCAGGAGAGGGACAGATGCCAACAGAGGGCTGTCGCATGAGAAACCTTTGTGTACTATAGAGAAAGAGCACATTTAAGTCCCGCCCCCACCGGGAGAACTCTCCGCTCTCCATTGATTTGGTGCCTCCTCGTCAATTTCGTCTGCTAGCAAACAGAAAAATGCCTAAAAGATGCTGTGTGGTGATATTGACTACTAGCAGGGTAAATAACCCATAACTGGATCCCACAGTCTTCAATTTCTTCCTGCTGATTCATCACATCTGTATCCACTTTTGTTTTCATAAAAGCTCAGTTTTTCGGGTCGCCAGCTTATAAAAACTTAAGTTAAGGGTTATTTACACTGTTAGTAGTTAATATCACCACACAGCAACTTTTAGGCATCTTTCTGTTGTTTGCTAGCAGACGAAATTGACGAGGAGGCACCTTCACGCAACACAAGTCAATGGAGAGCGGAGAATTGTCGTCCCCCCCCCCCCCCCCCCCCCGTGGGCGTGGCTTTCAGAGTATGACGCAATGTGCTCTGTCTCTATGCATGCAATTATACTGTGCATATTTATTGGATACAGTTCTGTTACTTTGAACTTCATACCGTGTCTCCTGCATTTTTTGTCTGGGATGTATTTTTCCTGGCCTTTCCACTCAGACTTATAGACTCATACACTACAGCAACAGGTGTGTCCGTACAGGACTTGTTCAGCCAGTACTGCTCTGCACTTGACTGAGCTTGCAGACTCAAAGATATACCCAAACATGTAAGTGACATACAGTATATTGACTTGACAAAGTTTCGATCGATGAGGAGGTGGCGCATCGTGATGCATCTAGATTTCGAATCGTTGACAGGATAATCGTAATTGAATCGTGAGACCAGTGAAAATTCACACCCCTATGTGCCACACAGTTATACTGTCTCTAGCAAGTAAGTCAACTTGTGTGGACACAAAAGAAAGCGGGATAATGACTATGCTTCTGTCTTAACCTTAGCAGAAAGACAGTGTTTTCTCCCTGCCATACATTTCCTTTTAGCATTACAAGTGCCACTGCATTTAAACCGACACATGCATACATACGTGTTTTGTAGCCAAAGCATACATGTGTTTTACGACTATATCACCCAAATGCCTATTAATGTCATACGTAAACACAAATAATTTAGGTGTGTGTGCGTGCGTGTGTGTGTGTGTGTGTGTGTGGAAGTATGATTACATATCAACATGTGAGTGCATTGGGAGTGGGATGGCACACGCGCCAGGCAGGGTGGTTGTTCTCCTCGTGAGCGTTAATCGTGATTTAGCAGCTTAAGGAAGTCACACTTCCCTGGATGATCCCCATGTGCTCTGGCCACCACTGACACTAACAAATGGCCACCAGCATACAACCAGGCAGTCCTTCCTACCACAGACTGCATTTTACCTCTCACCTAATGTACTTCCCGCACAAGTTGAGTAGTGAAATCATATAAACACACATCTTGTGTTTTTGAAGTGACAGAAGCATGCTGCTTGTTAACCTCTGTCTGGCTGACAGACACAGTGACTCATGCAGCCAAAGGCAAACAACTGGCCTCGAATGTGGCCACATTGCTTGAAATACTGTTTCCAACGTCACTAAATCTTAATGTATGCAGTCCTTCTGTCCAGATAAGTCAGTCTGTGTATTTTGGCATGTATAGCACCTGGTGTATGGGCTTGTTTCAGTTTTTAAAGATTTTACTGCACATGAAATGGCCTAATCTCCATGCAGTGAGCTTTTGCACCAGGCCACCCACAGAGAAAGAGAGAGAGAGAGAGAGAGCGAGCGAGCGAGAGAGAGAGAGAGAGAGATGGAGGGAGACACATATGGGAGGGGGTTGTACAAAAAACAGCAGCAACCTTTGAAGTAATTAACAGATTTAACAGATTACACTGCAAAAGACTCTTTCTCTCTATGTACTGCTTATAACAAAGGTTGTGTGTGTTATTTTAAAATGGCCATAGAGGACATACACAGACATTTTACTTATCAGTCTTAATACAGACTATAAATCCAGATATTGACAAAAGGGACATATTTTTAAATAACCGAGCAGTGTTTTAAAAATGACTTGTGTGTGCTGCTTTTTGCTTGTGTCCCTTTTGCTGCAGTGGGCATGTTTGGTTCTTTATCTTTTGTTTTCTTTCTCCTTTATCTCCTACCCTCTTTCCCCTACTGATAGCTTTCTTTGTCACCTCACTCTTTTTGTTCATGCTAGGAGTAGTAAGGGGTTTTGCTGTTTTCTGGTAATGAGAAGCCTTACAGGAAGGAGATATGTGGGACCACTTTCACTATGATCAGTATCGATTATCCTCAGAAGCTCGCTGGAGGGGTGGGGGTTCAGTAACAGGGGACAGCAAAAGACAGACATTTCTTCTGTTGCTAAGAGACAGTAACTGGCGTGGTGGGGAGTGACGTGGCTGCGGGTGATGGAATGACAGCACCTGTCTGCTCAGGCTAATCAGGAGTGTGTTTTCAGCTGTCACACTTGTTGATCAACTCATTCTGTTGGCAGAGGAATGTATACTACTACTAGCCTATACTTCTGTTATTACTACTACTATTACTAATAATTTTCACTAATTATGTATTCTGGCTTTCACCTACAGTGGTATATTGCTGAAATGAGCTTTACTCTACTGAATGTGCATTCAGACTGCTGTCACAGATTAATCCCTGGATATAATCCTTCAGTGATTTGAGACTACAACTGTAGTTTCATACACGGCACTGCAGAACCACAGAATTCAATAGAATAACACAGAATTACATTAAATAAAGTGACAACATTAAGTTTCAGTTTAGTTTCTTTCTCTCGCTCACCCACGCAGTCTCTCGCTCCTCTCTGTGTTCTTTTTTTTTTTTATGGTAGTTGGGAAGTCCATTACATAAATGTACAGTGTTACACCCAAGTAAATCATGATTGAAGGAGGGTTGTCAACCCAGCTCAGATACTGCACATTGACCCATTCAGATTGAGTACAAATGTGCATTTAACTTGCGTGTGGCCTGCATGTTGACTGAAAGGGGGTATAGTAATATATGAAGACCTACGACCCAAATGAACTGGCAAGACGCTTAGGAACCTTCGATGCATCGGCCTCATTCGTGTTTTGCATGGAGTACAATTCTGCAACACACAAAGGGGCCTCACAAGGCTCTCGATACACACTCTCTGACTGCCCTGAGCTGTTTTGCTTTTCTGTGCTTGCTTTTATCTGGATCTTCGAGGCTGGAAGCTGTCCATAATACATAGACTTTTGCTTAAGACCACTGGTCTAGAAAGTATACTAGTTGGTTCTTTGCTTTGGTCTTCGCATTTGCATCACCCTTATCCAGACAGTATCACACTGGCAGCTTGAGGGTAAAATGGCCTCCCTTTTGTGTGTATTGGCAATGCAAGTGCTGAATATGTTGGGGTCAGGTCTCTGTCTCTCTCTCACATGCACACAAAGGCCTTCTTATTTAGACCCTCATGAACTCTATTAGGATTTATTACCTCAGCTTTGTTCCCAGTGAACACGTCTGGCCTGTGTTCCAGATTGGGTGCAAACCTGAAGGAAGGGAGAGGGGAAGGAAAGTAACAGTTTGGTTAGTTTGAGGCAAGGGAGTGTTACTGACATTACACAGACATGCATTGTGGAGTGCTGAGAAATAGGATTGATTCAGCAGTCCATATGGTGAGATATTTGTTAATTTTCAGCCTAAATGTAAAATAGAACGAACAATTATTTTTTTTAAACGATTAATCTAATGATACATTTTTTGATTTGCGATTATTTTCCCATTGCTCAATTATTAACAATTAACACACAACAAATGTCAACAAGGTTCAAATCTCTATTTATTAAAATAGTTTAACACTGCACAATCCAACAACAAAATAAAGTCACTTTCAGAAGGAATACAAAAGTAAAAACTTTAAGTAAACAGAGCAAGTGCAAAAAGAGTAGCCTGTATTTGCTTTTTTTAACAGTAGTATGTAAAATAATGAATAAGCTCTTGTTTAACATCCAAGCTCTTTTTCCCTTTTAATCTTACAGTAAAAAAAGTGAAATTTTAGCAACATATGAAATCAGATGTATCAAATAAATCCAACATAAAACAAATTAACATTTCAAGTCACTTTCAGGAGGAATACACAAATAAAAAAACTTTATATATAAAAAAAAAAAAAAACAGTAAAAAAGTGAAATTTTTCTCTGGTCTTTTTCTAAGGGAATTATGAGCCTGAGCCTGATTTAAACCTGACAATTTTTTAATACGTGGGCCGTTATAACTGGCATTATAATGGACTCGTGAAATATCTGAAACAATCTGGCCTGGTTGCGCAATTATCGAAGACAGTGCTACAGATGGGGGTGACACAGCACAGTTTACCTCACACTGAGGTCAGTGCAGGACATACTGTATACGGGTGAGCTACGGGAGAAGCTGGAGAGGCAAAGGTGAGAAGAACTTAGGGTGTTTTGTTGCTGTTATCCTGACTTAGGGATCATTTTCAACATTGTTGTGGCATTAAGTGTAAAATACTCCCACACTTAGAAGACCGTGTGCGAGCCTTCTTCTCAATGTGTTGTTGAACGTGTGAGGAATCCATATTTGCGCTGTTGCTAGCGGCAGCCGGTTATTTTTAGATTTCTACGCGTGATGCGTCTACGCAAATTATTTGTGTCGACGCATTTACCTAATCGATGACGTTGACGAAACATCCCAGCCCTAATTTCTTACACATTATTCCATATTGTACTGTCATAAAACCTTAGTGTTAGGCAGCAGAAGTACAAGCCGCGTGCGTGTGTGCGAAAGAATGGAGCCTTGTTAGCATTGCAGTGAGCGTTCTGCCTGTGTCCAGACTGGTCTTGCTAGTCTAACCTGTCATTCTATCCGGCACACTCAGCTTGAGTTGTTAAACACACACACACACACACACACACACAAACACAAACACAGAGCTAGTACTATATAGACTAATATCTAGTGCCTGCTTACACTTTGATTGTGAACATCAATAATTGTATGTAACATTTAGTCTAGGCTTTCAAAATATATAATAACACAAAATCAAACAATCTGCACCAACAACAAATAAGTCGTGTAAGTCATAATATTCATGTCAAATATCACTACGTTCATAATCAGTTGCTATACTTTAGAACAGGCCTGTTCCTCTGCCTCCCAGCCTGCATGCTTTGTTGTGGACCTCCTGTCGGGATTTTAATTGGTCCTGATGAATCTTAAACCCTCGGTGATGTTAGATCACAACCAGCTAATAAGGGCTGTCCATCAATAAATATGCTCACTACATTATGAATAAGGTCTGAATTCCGTTTGTGTGCTGACCAAGACAACTAGAATCATTCTTGAGATGGAAGACCAATTATTTGTCTATAATCTTCTTCATGTTATAAAAGTTACTGATTTAACTCTAAAACATTTTTTATGTTCTTTATTTTCATACAATTTGAACTCTTCAGGAGTGTTTGAATGAATATCTTCTTGTAAAATGAACGTATTTATAGTTTAAGGGCTGACTTATTGCTTTTAAAGGTCTCTTATAGTTTACTCTGTTTACCGTTTGTTAAATTGAAAGTATTATACAACATTTTATAATAATTTATATAATCGGTTTACATAAAGTGTACTTTTATCTCCTGTCCATTGTCAGCCAATGTTACAGCTCTTTCATTGTGTGTTCTTTTAATGGAGGGCATTGCAGATTAGCCACACTTTATTTATTGGTACTCTTTGTACTATCTCATACTGATTTCCCGTTAAATAACAACAGCATGTGTAAAAGCATATGGCCATTGAAATGGGCAAATGCTAGACCTCAGTGACTCTTTACCCATGCTTTTATACACATCCAAAATGTTGATGTGGTATCACTATTAGAGATGCACCGATTGACCGGCCGGTGACCGGAATTGGCCGATTTTCACGTCAACAGTCTGACATATGCCGATTCTACGCCGGTCAATGCACTCGGGCGCCACATGATTTGTATCGCACAACAGCAACACCACACATGCACATGCAGGGTTTCCGCTGTATGCATGTAGCAGCGGCGCACTGCCGCTCCATCAGCTGTTTTATGAAATGTCATACAGTCGTAATTATACACGGCTCGAACAGTCAGCCGCTCTCTCTCTCCCCGCTGAGGCTGAAAAACTGGAACATGAAAATCGCACTCAATAGCGTTGGGCACACTGACCTGAGACGCTGTAAACAAAACAAAAAAAAGAGACGCTGTATTAACGTTACTGTTTATGCTTTCCAGGTTAGTGGGGATGCATACAGCTCAAAACCAACATTAAAAACGTAGTAATATTTAAAGAGTTTAGTTTTGTTGTTAAACTGTAAAATGAGCGGTGACGTTAAATCATCTGTTTCAGGTAACGGCACTCTAAGGTACCGTCTATTTGCTGGATTGTTCCGAGGTAACCGCCGGTAGCTAACGTTAGCAGATATGATGTTGACAGCAACGGCATTGTTCATATTTATGCACAATGACACATAAGCAAACTTGCTAAAAAAGGAACTACACACTGTTTTCAGGTAACGTTACTGTTGACGTTCAAACAGGCCTGTGTGTGTGTTTTGAGAAATATCTTTATACTGCAATAAGGCTATATTTATTTTATTTTTATTTGTTATTTATATATTTTATTTCCATTACCTGTTTTTCCTGTTTTCATACATACAGAAGTTTAGTTTGCTAAATTTATCTAATTTTTTTTAGTTGGATATTGGATGTGAAAAGAAGGAAAAGGTTCTTCTATAACATTGCACTTTAGATGTGTGTGTGTGTGTGTGTGTGAATTTCCCACACCAGGAGTCATTTATATAGTTGTATTTTATAGCGATCGATTATCTATTTAAAAAATGTTCTATGCAAAATGTAACATTTTCTATTAAAGAAAAGATAGAAAATAAATATTTGTGTGTGCTGTAAAGTGATAGAAAAAAATGTAATTGGCTAAAATCGGTATCGGCTGGCCAAACTCAAAGAAAATCGGAATTGGCCTAGAAAGTTGTAATTGGTGCATCTCTAATCACTATGTCTGCTGGAACCAATTCCTTGCTACTCTTCTAATGTCTCTTTGCCCTGCTTTACCTCTCCTCTACATCCCTCCATATCTGCTGTCTTCCTCAGGTCATGGAAAGCGTTTGCCCTCGTTAGAAGTACTATCTCAGACACAGCCAACGCGTGTGCGGCGGTGGGAGGGTGCATAGCCTAAGTCAGCTGGTGGTCATGTGTGAAGCTCTGGTCTGATGCCCACCCTGCCCTCAGCGCTGGCCATGGACGGGGAGAACTACCTGCATCCAGAAGGCCCTCAGCTGGACAGCAGCTTGTTCTCTGTGGCCACCTCTAACATGGAGGTATGCTATGGGATTTTATTTGCATTTATTTAGACGCTATATGCATTTTCAATTAACATGGGTTGTTTGTTTTTTCTTGTCGTCATGTCCATGTGTCTGTATTGTGTTTGTGGAAGACTGTTAGCCAATCAGTCAAGCAGCTTAGCTCGTTGAATATTAACGAGAACTGGCACAAATCAAGCTTGAATTTGGGGTTTTCATAAGCTGTAAGCCACAATCATCAAAATTATAACAAATAAACAGTGGAAATATCTCGCTTTGCATGTAATGAGTCTATAATAATATATTAGTTCCACCTTTTAAGTTGAATTACTGAAATAAATGAACTTTTGCACGATATTCTAATTTTCCGAGTTTCACCTGTACAGCCATTAGATGTGAGAAAAGTTATTTAGTTAGTTTTGATTCGCACGTTAATTTCACATTTATTCAGCTTAGGTGGAGTCCAAAACGGCTCAGGTGCTGCACCTAAGCCTTATAATTGTAGGGAAAACCCTGCAAATGCAAATCAAATGTTCTACTCTTATGTTAGCTTGCTATTTATGAAAGTCAGATACATTTCTTAAAGTAAACTTAAAGTTCACCTCTTCTGTGATATGTGTAGCATTTTGTTTAAAATATTACAGTATTTTCTAAATAGCGCTAGGGATCAATCCCAAAAGACTGCTCAAATGTATTAATTGCATGTTGTGTAAGTTTGTAAGTACAGAACAATGCATTCTTACATTGGAGTGGATGTCTACCTAAACATAAAAGTTGAAACAATGCCAATAGTAGTCATCTACAAATGTGTGGGGAAAGGAAGTGATCCGCATTGCCAGTCACAACTGCTTAGCATAGCTTTTTTGCAATTCCCATGTAGAAGGCAAATAAGCAAATCAAATAAAACTCCCTTCACCTCCACTATGAAGTAGCGACAGGAATTCAAAAGAATTTCCCAAAACCTCAGCTCATAAAACAGAAACGCTTGATGGTGTTTTAAGCCTCAACGTCGCCTTCCAGCCAGCTCACCCTAACCTTAACCCTAAACCTAACCATTGCCGCGCTGCCTGGAAGGCGACATCGGGGGCTTAAAACACCAAACACCAACCGGAACTATTTGCCTGTCTAGATATCATTAGGGATAAGTACTGAAAATATGGCTGAACTGACTGAAATGTTTAAAGGCTGCACTGAAATAAAATTAAGTCATCGTACCCATGTCATCAATAACACATGGTTTATAGTTCTAAAGACCTTGTGGAGTGAAGATTTGATTTGATGTTAATAAATATGAACCTCCTGTACTTTTGTTTTTCTCACTGTTGAGCATGGCAATATGCACTGGTGATGATAGTATTCTCTTGCACTGAATTGTAAACATAACAAATAAAGTGTGCTACAGCTTCATTTTGCCAAAACATTTATCACTGAAGGGATGAACACATAAAACCTGCTATTTTTTAACATTATGTTAAAAAAAAAAAAAAGCTTAAGATGTTCAGTGTTATATTTCTGTTTTTTTTTTTTTTTTTTGTAACATGACAGATTTTTATTTTGTTCCGTTTTAGAGTTCAATATATGCCTCCTCTGGTTCCTGGGGACCCTACCCTCAGCAGGCTGGATACAGCATACACTGCCCTATGCAATCTGGAAACCAGTAAGTAAATACAAACTCACAAACACTTTTGACAATACCATGCATAATCGTAAGCTGAGAATGACAGGATATCAGCTGAAAACATGACCAGTGAAGTGAACAGTAAGTTTGAAGTAACTTTTGACACTAGTTCATACATGGTGCCTGAGAACTTTCCACAGTGTTTCCTTTAGGATTTTTTTGTAGTAGTGGGGGCAGATCTGTCGGTGGCCCATTAATGCTGAGTAGCATACATGCTGTAGATGGTCCCCCTGTGGCCTGTTCCTTAACACTAGAACGGCCAGGGTGGTCATTTTGACCGTTTTGAAATGTATATGTGCAATAACTTTGCTAAATAAAAAAATACAATCCTGACTTTTCCTATTTAAAATTGTTTTTATATACATTACACAAAAGGCAAAGAAAATAGAATCACTTTTACCTATTTTGGCCATACACGGTCATATTGACCGCTCGGATTTTCGCGGTTTTGTTTTTAATCTTTTTCATGGTTGAGGATGCACCTTGGTTGCTTAGTAATAATCATAGTCTCTGTCAGAGAAACGTGACTGGCGGTCTCGAGTAACAAGTGTGGCCATCACCGATGAGCCGAAGGCAAAGCCAGAGTCGGTAACATAGGCTATGGTGTGGATGGACTCTGTTCTGAATCGGAAGAAAAATCTGTGAAAGGCGCGGAACACGTAGACGGCCGGTAGCTGTCTGCATGTTAATATAACTTTTATACATGCTACAACTGGCTGGAATCATTGCATCCTCTCCAAGGAGTGCACCAGCTGTAAAATGTCCCAGAGGAGGTTCATGCAGCAACTGGCAAAGTAGCTGAGATCGGAGTTTATGGAGAAAAAAAGGGCTGCGGCGCACGGTCCGAACAGCGCTGCGCACCACAGCAGACACCAAAACAGAGGCAGTGCCAGGTTAGGTTAGGTTATAAATGTTCAAATAACATACTTTTAATTGTTATTTGGCTGTGAATTATGTTGAATGAATTTCCCCCAATATGTTTCAGGACATGAATGTATGAAATAATCACGGTTTAGCCTACTATGCCATGATATGAATTATTGAAACACGTATTAGGCTACTACTCAAAAGTATAATTAAAATCGTTAAAATGTACATGTCGTGTTATTACGTTCTAAAGATATCCTAAGACAATACATGCATTAATATCGCAATTGGGTATTTATCATGAGCGATTATAGAGTTTGGAATCTGGCGGTTAAAATGACCGCTCATGGCAGTTCTAGTAGTTATGGAATTCCGGCACTTCCAGTATCTTAATGCAGTGTAACTACTTCAGCATGTAAATAATGCACCTAAAATACAAACGTGAGCAAGGGCGTTGTATTGAATCAACAGCCACGTGCAATTTAGCTATCAGGTGAAGGTGAAACAAAAAAATTGCAAGAACTATAGACTAATACAGGCTTAAATGAACTGACAACATAAGTTATACGACTTACAGTTCTCAAGGATGCACACATGCCATCTCAACCGGGTCCTCCGGACAGCCTGTCTCTTTTTTCTTTCTCCCTTTACTCCGAGTGGCAAGCGTGCCCACTCGCGTTGTGAAGCGCGTGTCCGCGCTATTCTCCGACGTGCTCTCAAACAATCACTGCTGATAGACAGCTTTTTGTACATTTCTGATAGCGTGGCGGGAGAAATCTAACCGTGGCGGACCGCCACTTGCCAATCAACACAGAGGAAACACTGTTCCATAACACATTTCCAGTACTCACAGCAGGCATTGGCTTTTAGATTGAGGGCTGCAAACTGTTGATATTGGGCGATAACTAAGTTTCCACACATGAGCTAACAAAATGCCTCATAAGCCCTGCACTCTCAAGTGTTACAGAGTTATATGTAGTTATTGATTATATGAGTGTGATGTTTGTGTTGAAGGTGTCATGCATATTTTGTTAATTGTGTGTGAATTTGATGCATTGTTGTGTGAGACAGCCACATCCATTGGCAAACAAACACACACAGCCTATATTTAGACCTAAAATAGGACACTCGGACTAAGTTGCAAAGATACAATGTATTCAAATTAAGTAATTCACTATGCTAATATTATACAGGACAGAAACTATACATTCAGAGTTGTGTATTCTGTGAAAGTAAGTCTTTTTCCATAGGAGTAATAAGATATAAAAGGCACTAGGTTTATATTTATATTCAGAAATGTTCAAATAGAATTATAACTGCGTGTGTAAGTGCTTGAACTGGAATGTGAGGGATGCTGCTTCACAGTAAAATTGAGGCTAAGTTTTAAAGTGTTTGAACAGGGCCTAAAGCTTTTCACACACTTCTTATGTTGATTGACTATTAATTATTACATATTATTGAATCCATTATTGCATTCCTGACACCTAAATCTAACACAATCAGGCCAATATCTCATTTTTAACCTGACACGACACTACACACTCGCTTCATTGGGGATGGTCTCCTTTATCAGACCTCCTTCATTTCCTGTAGCGGCTGGCCTGGTGACGGCCTTACTAGGGGGTTAATCTCAACATCTTGCATGCTCTGCTCTGTTTTAATGACCTCACCACTAAATGAGAGATGTTTGTCTCTTTGCTCCCACATGAGGTGTGTCTGTGTGCATAAGAGAATGTGTAATTCAAAGGCTGTCCAACATCTTGTCTGCTCTGTATGTAGTATAAGCAGCACGTCAACAGAGCAGAAGCGGCTGCAGTCCTTGTCTGTTTACATTGCATCCGCTGAACCACAGTATTGCTGTGCACTTACAGTAGAATACCTTTTGACAAAGATCACAGCCCAATACACTATCAATGCAGTTAAAAGCTGCAGCTGAGCCATCTACCTATCTGAATTGGTCAACATGCATTTTCTTACAGACCTTTGGTTCAACGTGCTTGGGTGCTGGTCTGACTTTTGCTTGGCTTTTGTAAATGGGTGTTTCTATTAGAGATGGATTTCATTTATAATAAAAACTTCTTCAAGACCAGAGAGAAAACGAGACAGAAGACACTGGTATGTAGGCAAAATAGAGAGACCAAACCGAAACTGCTGTCATATACTTTTTTAGTATGTAGCAGTGTCTGCTAACAGCAAAGAACAGGTATTAACTGTAATAGCAATCTCATATTAATGGTCATATGTTTTCTGTATTAAAAGGTGTCTGCATTTTGGCTGCGCAGTAACTGTGAACTATGTATGACGTTATCAGAAAGCCCTACCATGATAACTATCAGTGTCTTAAAAACATGTTATTATCTTTACTAATGCGGTTAGGAATAAGGAATGTGTGGATTGAATTTGAGATTTATGTGGGTGTGTGTATATCGGTTTTGTGATTCAATAGATACGACTTCTTATTTAAAAGACAAGATTTCATGCTATTTGAGTCAAAACTAAAATTACTTACAATTACCTGTGTCATACTAAACACTCAACTCAGGAAGTGTGTGACGTGAGAGCACTGTCTGTTGTTTTCAGGTTCACTCAAAGGATTTTCTGACTCATCACTCTCTGTCTTACAACGTACACATATATTGTGTCTGTGGTTTAGAACAAGTTTGGTGTGATTGAATATCATCTTGTGACTTCGTTATTGTGTTGTAAATGCCCTGATCTAGCAAGAGAAACGTCCTGTGGTTTGAAGAGGTTTTAATTCAGCATTATTCTCTGCCAGTAAATGTTTTGTCCCAGAGGAACCAGACATGTTCTTTAAACAAAGGACCAGGCCTGTTATCGGGAGGTAACTCTTTGTAACCATTTTTGCTGCAGCACTTCAAACGTTTTTTCGGTTCTGCCCTAGTTCACCAAGTAAACAGGACCGAGGTTTTAAAGCTCCAGCTTTTGCATCGCTTCCTAGTCACGTTTCCTTCACTCAGTTCAGTATTTCTGATATTCAGCCAGGCTCTTTTTCACTTGGCTCTGCATTTGCTCCTCTTTTCTTCCATGATCTACAGGCTGCTGCTTAGTACGACTGACTTGCACTATACAGTCATGATGTAATTAAGTTTAAAGCCTGTAGTTGTCTTTCCCCATGACCATTGAGAATAAGCAGAGGAGTGCTTTGATGACATGGCACCAGTGAGGAAAAAATGTGAATGGGCCGGTGCTCTGTTTGCACTCATTGATGCACTGACTGACGTACTCACTTACCGCTGCACAGCACAAACTATTCTTATGAGTAGTGATACAAATGTCACTGGGACTCTGACACTGTAGAGTTAGCAGAACAGTCTATTCTAGGCCACAACACGGGAGTTTACAGAGCATAGATGTCATAACAGCAACTCATGTACAACATAATGCAATCCAATACACTAGCCCTCTAAAAAGGTAGTATTCTTTTTTTTGTTTTTATAAAAAAACTATGTTTGGTTTTTGTTAGGATGCATCGATCCAACCTTTTCAGTCCTGATACGATACCTGGGCTTTGGGTATTGGCCGAGACCGAATATCGATCCGATACAAGTGTTTTATTAATAGGTTGTATGCCTCACTGTGTGGAAGTGGGATTATTCTTTTATGTGAAAGGCAACATCAGGCTTGACTTAAACATTGCTTTCCTAACTTTGTAAAACAAAATGTAACAAATAAATACCTAGATATAAATGTACTGAAACTGGTGGGTTTTTTGCATTCTACCCACTGCAGCTTTAATCCAATCTTTGAGAGGAGTCTGAAAAGTGGAATATGTAGGGCACTCATACTAGAGGGTGTACCGTTGTCAATCAAACGGCACACTGTAATCTTGGTCAAGGATAACTGCGTCTTGCACGGTCCCCTGCCCGCATGCTCAGAGCATGTCAACATCCTCTTGGACTTCCATTTGGAGGCTTTAATTGATGATGTGCTCTGTCAAGCCACAATCACTTGCGGTAGATCCGCTGCTTAAATTTTGTAGAACCAGCATCAAACTGTTGCAAAATACCACAGAAACCTCCCTGCCTATGTAAACATCAAACTTAGTTGCCGGTTGTGATTAAGCCAGGATTTCCCAGTTATCCTGGCTTTATTTAGCCTTGACTCGGTTTCATGAAAGCAGAGGAACCTAAATTACCATGGCGATTTATTCTGCTCCCGACCAGGCTAACAGCCAGGGTTTATTAATCCTGATGGCTTTTCTGTTCACTCAGTAGTGGTTTTACATGGTGGTTGTTGTTGTTGTTGTTGTTGTTGTTGTTGTTGTTATTGTTATTATTAGCCTTTACTTTTGTATTTGTGAGAACAGCAACATTTTAAAGTGGCTTGTTTGGTGCATATTTATCCATGTAGCTCTCTGTCTCGGCCCCTATCACTAGCAGATGGGTCCTTATCCCTAGCATGATTGATTGATTGTTTAGTTAAAAAACATCCGAAAACACCGTACGAAAACATAACTGACCAGACGCAAGCTTTTATTTTGAAAAGTCAAAGCTTGCGGACTGCACCAAGCCGGGAGAGCATGAGACGGGAGGTCTCCAGGCTGCAGCCATACCCGACTCAAATATCCTTTCGGTCCCGCTGATATTATATATGTATAAACGACAGCCTTTTGCTTTTCATGTCATTTGAGAAGGAAGGAGTGGTAGCATGCAAGCCCCCAAATTGACGCTCGTCTGAGAAATTGAGTTTTGGATAATGTTCAGCTTTGGCAGCTTTACCTATGTGCTAAAATATACAATGACTGAGGAAGCCTAGTGACGAGTCCATAGCAACCAGTGTTGAATTACCCAGTGTGCTTTGCTGAATGGTCTCAATGTTGTTTTATTTCATGTGAATAGTAGTTTACTAGATGAGTAACTTAGTATTTGAAGTAATGCAGGAAGTGTGCATTTAGTTTCCATGCTTATTGTGTTTCCACAACTATGTTAGTGAGTAAATCTACTGAAATGGCCACCACACCATAACAGAGGAGTGTGATGCGTCAGATGAGAATGCAGAGGTTTAGTCACGTATGTCATGGCTGTAAAAAAAACAATGGCTATCTGTATGTCTTTGCCAAGCGCAAACCAGTACAGAAGGCATCAATACATTGTTGGGGAGGGTCATCCCTTTTTTCCATATCATTTTTGAGGGTCACCCAAATGTACTTCTGGGGAAGGGAAGGTCAGGTCTATTTTGACTAAAGGTCCCAAAACTCCTTCGGTGGCCCCTGAAATAAATAACGAACAGTCCCTAAGTACTGTTATTTTAGGTATCCATGTGACAGTTATTGTTGTGGTTGCATTGCGTTTATGAAAAATGCCTTTCATATTGTTGTTAGAAGTTTGATGAATGTTTTATGGCGGCATTTGAGATGATTAGAAAAGGGTGATGAAGTTGAATTGTGTTTTTAAATAAAGTAAATCTATAAAGTGGTATATAGGTGTGTTACTATAGTGGTTCCAACAACGGCAGACTGGTGAGAGCCAAATACGTTGGACTTGTTAATTATTTTAGTTGATTTATTTATTTTTGTATTCTTTAATAATAAAGAATCATGCTTGTTACTCTTCAATTTGCATTTTATTTGGCATTCTTAGCACACAATTTGTGTATTTTATTTGTGGACCTAGACCAGTCACTATATAGTGTATGCTACTGTACATTCATGAAATAGGGAGAGGGCACCTTAATGATTTCGACCTTGTGTTTGGCAAGTTGAAATAACTGATGAATACACTGATGTGTTACAGTCATGATTACTGTGTGCATTGAATTTATCACTTAATTATCTTCATAGTTTCTAGATTTCAGAGTCCAATTTCTTCAGTGTCTCTTTTCTATGTCCATATACGAGGGAGCAAAACATAAAATATATGGAGGGAAAGTGTGGCAGACAATAGCGGAGCGACTGAATGATAGTCTAAAAATATACATTTACGGACTGCTGCTCTTAACCGATACCATTCAAGAAGTTACTTGTAATTTGCACAACAGTTGTAGACATTACATTGAAAACGAGCAGTGGAAGTTAATCAGTCCTTCAAGAAAAATGCTGGAAAAGAGGTTTTTTGTGATTGTTGCGGGCAAAAATCCTTGATTATGCAGCACGTTTTCTTAAAAAATGCGATGAAATTGCGGGAACTTGCAAAAACTGCGATTTCATCATGGCTTCATCGCGGGTTTTGCAGCTTTTCGATGATGTTCACGTCGCGTAATTACGTCCCTTCATAACGTTCCCATGGCAACAGGGGAAAATGGCTGCTCTTGTGAACGCAACAATTTTCAACTTTCTGCTAAGATATATGAGATGTATGTGACTTTTTTGCAACGAAAATGCGGGGATTATGAAATCATGCAAGCCCTGGATATTTAGCGCGGAAATCTGCAATTTATGCGGCGAAGGTGTGGCGTATTTGGAAAAATGCATAAATATGCGGACTTCGGCTGATTATGCATTGAATTATGCGATCTCATAATCACGTTTTTCTGGAGGGACTGGTTAATATGTTACTCAGGAGTGCAGTCTTCAGTAAATGTATATTTTTAGGCTACTTGCACATCATTCAGTTGGTCTGCGGTTGTCTTCCATGCTTTCTCTCACTGTTTTATTGCATCGGCCACGTTCCTTTTTTCTTCTTCTTTTTTTTTTTTAATTATTACAAATGTGTTTCACATACTTCGATAAGAAGCTGCGGCTCACCCTGTGTAAAGTATACACAATGCGTATTCTCCATTTTAGCATTAGTGAATCTGTGATCGACGTTGCGGTGTGTTAAAGAAACTGTGAATGCGCATCTATCCGAATTACTTCAGCCTCGCCAACCTAGTCACACCTCCTCAGCCTGGCTTGGCCGTCGTGAAACGCACACAGTCAGGATGCACAGATTAGACTATAGAAATAGACCCCTGGTCTGGACAACAGTTTATCCTCGTATATGTCACTGTCCACTACTTACAGGTCACATTGTACATGCAAAAAACGAAATTATGGTGTAATGCAGTAAAAAGCTCTACACTGTTATGTTAATGAACTACCTAAAATATGTTTGGTTTTCCTGTTGTTCTCTTATTTCATTTATTTTTCTAAACAATTTAAAGAGAAAATAAGGCCCACTGTTTTGAATCTTTTTAGCAAACAACATTAACAGTTGTGGTAAGATGGTTAGGTCTGTCCCACACAGCTGAGTCTGGGTGTATGTTTACAGCTGAAGAATGAGAAACAGACCACAAATATGCTTCTTTTTTTATATCTTTATTTCTGATTGTCTATGACCGACTCTTAAGTAATCAATCATGAAGGCTCAGATTGTGTGCTGTTAGTATTTAAGGTTAACATTGTTCTGTGAAATAGGTCTTTATTATATTACTTGATACTGAACATTAGACAATATTTTTGATATCCTTACTCCAATAGTTTGGTTTGACCTGCTGTCTGCCTTCTCTCCGTTATTCACTGTTGAAACTGCCTGCAGCCAGACTGAAGTGTTTCCCAGTGCTATAAGTCAAAGTTCACTTATTGCACAATATTGATAGCATTAGAGTAAGACGTCATGATTGGGTTCGCTGGAGGAGTTCTTCCAAGGAATCTTAGAAGTTGTTTATTGTCGGGTGTCATTGTTTACTGCGTCTGGTTAAATAATAGTTTTTCTGTGGAAGTAACATTATACTGTTGATTATCATTTTGATTATGTTACTTACAATGAATGGTATGGACCTTTTGATGACTACTGTAGAATTCGGTTTTAAATTGCATAAAGTTGGCATAGTCCGGCTTCTTACTTGAAGGACAAGATAGCTATCCTATGTATTTATGTTATATAAAAATGCAAAGAGTGGGCCTCGGTTGACACTTATTTACTTGGTTGTTCCTTTCTAAATTGCAAGAAAAGTTTTGCTTTAGTACGGTTTGTCTGTCTTTGCCTTAATAATAACTTGGGCTTTATTTTCCATGTATTGCAAGTTTACCTGCACTTGAGGCGTTGTGTGTTGAAAGGATGTTGCTTAGTTGATAGTTTAAGATTTATTGTTGGTCGTAGGCTTTACGCATAGCCTGTGCTGTAACCTACTTAAGTGGCCTACGCCGTTGTGAGGGTTTATACTGGTGCGCTGCTGTGTCTGCGTTGTTTTAGTGCATCTCTTTCGGTGAATAGCAGAGCCAGTATGTAGGTTGGCGTGTGCATGGGGAGTAAGTGGTAGAGCTAGTGAGGGAGTGACGGGGGTTAGCTCCAGAGCGAGTACCGATTCCGGTGGTGGAGACGGAGAAACAAAGGGTCTCCCTTGTGCTTTCTGACCACGGTCAGAAAGCTGACCACAGTCAGAAAGCTGTAGCACGAAAAGTTAACCGTCTCCTTTATTCCATGTCGTTCACGGAGAAGGAACAGCCGGAAATGAGTAGGAGGAATTACGACGCTACCAAGCCACGGCCGAGTGAACCAATCACAGTTGTGCGGTCTCTGTTGCCGCAACCTAAAATTACATTTCTGGGGAGTTGCTACGGCGTGGGCTATGGCGTGGGGTCAGTATCTATGCATACCTCCGTACGTACCTCCATCGTAGTAGATTCAATGTAGAGCTGTAAATCAAGCTTAAGTGTGTTTTGAAGAAGAAGAAAAAAGTATCTTTGTAAAGTGTCTAAAAATGACATTGTTACATGCCTGGCTAGTAAATTTTTAGCCTCAAATAAGAGATTGTGAAACAATGATAATCTCTATGCAGCCACAGGTTGCGTAGTATGGGAAGGCAAACTGTAAGTCAATCAGCTCCTTTGGCTGAATGCCCTGAACCAGCTTTGTGTTGTTGGAAAGCAGCTAATGCCAGCCTGCCAAGACTTCTGCTGTCATATCACTGTTGGCTGAAGCTCTAGGAAGGGATTTCCAATGTGGATGATTGTTACCATTGATAGCGCTGTGATCTTTCTGAGAACTAAACAATTCTTTGCCTGTATGATCTCATAATTTTTTTTTCTAATTAATGTTTACACCTCATCATGATTGCAATAGCTTTAGTCCCCCAACTTCATTGTCACATTTAACTTCCTATTTGCGTGATTACAGAAAACAAACCCATAGCAAACATCCCCAAAAAGTGTACATTTGTGATCACTATTTCTTTTTAGGAGTATAAACCCGCATACAAATTTTTTTGTTTACATCACAACCCAGTGTTATTTATCTAAAAGACCATGCTGAATTTTTGAACTCACCAAAAATAGAACTTTTGAACATGGACACTGTTAAATATTGAGTTTTGCTGCATGTTGTTTGAAAATTGAACAAAAAAACGCACAAACCTTGTTTTCATAGACCAGATTCCATACACCGGCTACAGGCTGCTTTTTCATCTTCTTGGTGTGTTTTGAACTTAAATCGATCAGTCTCACTGATCTCTGACCCGTGGTTAAGGACCCAGAGCCAAATCCGGTGAATAGCTTTGGCCAAGCCCAATCCCTCTGAGCCTGAGCCCTGGCACCTGATTGGATGAGAGGAATGTGGGAGGGTATGGTTACAGGTCCACAAAGGTTTTGTTTTGCTTTCGTTTTGAGTGTATGTCCACCACTATCTTTATAATGACTTGCACTAAGCAAGGAACTCAAATATCTCATGTTGGGAGTACAAGGTCTGTGGAACTGTTTCTGATATTAACATTAGGCTCAGGGAGAATTGTTGGAATTAATGATAGTTGGACCTTGGATCCTCAAAGTGGGTAAGGGCTGTTCTTGTTCTCCATTCTTTGACTCTCTGTGTAGAAGTCTCTCTCTCTCTCACTTTATTTTAACCTCTTTCTGCCTGTCTGACTTGATATATGTGTTTCTGTTATCCCTTTTTGACAGTTGAAGTTGCTACTTTGTTGGCTTTGAACACCTGGATTCCTCTTAGATACTTTGATTTAGAAAGATACTACACCGTATTGTGTCACTCCGCTGGCATCAGTCCTTTCCATAATTAAATGCTCAAAAGTGTGTGATGTGTTGGAATTGCTGAAAACATGATGCAGCAGTATAGTGTTAGATCATTGTACTTAAGTGTTGCAATCTTCTCTGTTCTGACTGTGACACATGACCACTTGATCACATGAAGTGCCTTTGTATCTCCATTATTAAAATATGTCATATTATTATAAGTGTACATTTGTGTAATTGTATGAGGGTGAAGGAAACTGCATGTGTTGGTTTTACTTGAAGTATGTGTTAAACAAACTAAACTTTTTTTTGTTTGTTTTTTTTGTCCTCCAGGCAATACCACTTGAACAACAGCACTACCACCCCCACTCCGGATGTGCCCATGGACATGTACTCGGGATTCCCTGACGTGGACTTTGGCCTCAACCTCTCTAGGAATGGAGACTTCTCTCAGGTTTGTTTCAATATCCAGGGTTTTACCTGGCTCAGAATAGGCATTTGGGGGAGGGGCATTAATGAAGCGGGGGGTGTGGGTGTCCTACCCCAGAACATTTTGAGCATCAAAGACTTCATTTTCTGCATTCCGGTACATTTTCAGGCACAAATTCATGGTAATTTATGTCAAGGAAAACACAAAATTCTGGTGGCAGTTAACAATTCAAAATACACCGTACCGTATGGCTTGCATCAGGTGTTAAAACCAGCTGTACCAAAACACCGATTTGGACTACTAATTAACGCGACTACGAGACGTTTTTACAGGTTATGAAACTGTCTCAATTTAATATTGATAGACAGCAGCGCAGCCTGCTGCGCAGACAGACAGCAGTCGGAGCTCCTGCAGACGGCTGAGAGCTCCGCGCCCGTCAGCAGCAGCTCCGCGCTGCGCCGGTAGTCCCCTGGGGCAGCACGATCACTGGGAGAGTCTGGTACAGCCTGATTCTGAAAAAGGGAGATCCTATTAGCGCTAGATTCACAGTGAAGCGTTCAGATCCCGTCAAATAAGCGCCAGCCGCATGTGTATGCATGTATAGCAGCTGTGGAAGAGAGGGAGGCTGGCTGCTGAAATCAGACATTTTGGCACTCGTGATTTTCCTTTGGCGCAGGCTCAAACCTCTTTGGGGGGTGCCAAAACTTTCTCTATGCAGGAAACCCACTGATATCTGTTGTACATTTTGGCATATTTATATTTGCATTAAAGTAACACTGACAAATTGTAGTCCCTACAAAAGCCAATATGAAAACAATCATAACTTCCAGCTAACTTAAACACAGTTGGATGTATGATGGTTTTCTAGGTTTTCTCTTGCTCTTTCCTTGTGTCCCTCTCTTACTTGCTTATCAGAGGAAAGGCCATGCCTCCCACCCACTTCTTTCATCATGTAATCCATGTGTATTCAGCTCTGCCTAATTTACCATAGAACAGCCTGATTAAAGGCTAGTGTTGTCTAGACGACTGCAGCAGTACCTGCCCCATTCTTGTCAAGGCATGTCATTAATAAGACACTGTAATTAAACATTCTTTTACACTTCCACACTGCATCACTGTTAGGTAAACCCAGAATCTCTTTGTAATTTCCACCCATGCTTGGAATGAGTCCACAAAGTGAGATATGTTGCTAGAGACTTCTTTTTTAAGTCAATATTTTGAGTGTCTTTGGGATTATCCCCAACCCAGGCAGATAGAACTAATAAGACTAGGATGAGACTAGATTTCATGATACATGGTTGTTAGACTGGGACAGCCAAGTAAATGTGCAGGCTTCAACTCCCTTATATATTTACCTCACCGTTCCAGATGATTACTATCCATCAATTACATTTTCTATTTCTGTGCACTTGTGTGTCTGTCCAGCCAATTCCTTATAGTTAGAATCATATGAATAGTAGCCAATTGTAATGACACAGACGAATGAGTTTTTAATCTGAGGTCTATTTGGGTTGAGCTGATGAGTGCTATTATGGAACCATATTAAAGAAATGCTATGATGATGATGAGTTTTAAAGAAGGGCAGTCATGGGTTACCAAGCAGACTTGCACTACCCCACTTTATGATTAGCCTGTCTGACAGTAGAGAGGGCATATCTATCTTTGTTGTTCTTGGTTCAACATAAGGCCAAAGCAGTACACAATAAGGGATGATGTAAGGTGTGACATCACTGTCTAGGGAAAAGGCATTTCATACCTTGACTGTGTTTTTAAGGCTTTTCACTGAATAATACAAAATGTTGGTACAGTATCAGTTTAAACTGCTACTCACCTGGATTGTATGTCTCCACCTGTCTCCTTATATGTTGCTTGTTCCAAGAGCAGGGGTGCATTTATTTTTGTAAATAAAATGCACAATGCTTTTTTGTGCATAGGGATTTCTCTGACAAATTATGAGAAAAATTTTAGTTTTTCTTGCAGGTAACTATATTATTGAATACATGTAATACAGCATTCACATGACTGCAATACAATAAATTAAAATGTAATACATTTTACATTTATTTAATTCTAATACACAAGGTAATGCTATGTGTTAGAGAAATTACAAAATACTATAACTGAGCCAATTTGTCATTGAGAGATGTGTTTTTCTTAAATTACTGCGTGATGGTTAATTGAGGGTTTTCTTGTCTGGAGGCTACAGAGTCTTATAGCCTGAGTGTTTGATGAAAGCTTAAGGCTATATTTTAAAGTTTATTCAATTTGATGCTCAGCAAGGTTTTGCCAAGTTTAAGTTCGATCCTTACAGGTTGTTGTTGTACTTTATTAACCCCCTAGTAGAAATCAAATTTCCAAAGATCTTTGGTAACATACTGTTGACAGTTAACAACAGTTTAAAGCAACACCAAAGATTATTTTGTACCTTAAAGGTCACATGGCATGAACATTTCACTTTATGAGGTTTTTTAACATTTAATTAATTAAGAAATGGCAATAGGTGTAAACCGAGGCCCCTGCTCCGCCTTTGAGGGAATGAAAGCTCAGATGGGCCAATCTGGAATCTTCCCTTGATGACTTCATAAGGGGAAAGGTTACCTCCCCTTTCTCTGCTTTGCCCGCTGCCCACAGCTGCCCAGAGAATTTGGCCCACCCATGAGAAAGGGAGAGACATCATTGCTTGCAAACAAGTGAAGCATGGCAGTTGGTCAAGGCCACACCCCCACACTCCACCTTTCCCCCCCCACCCCCACTCCCCCTCAATAGCATTTAGAGCTACAGACACCAAAATGGCATGTCCTAAGTAAAGCTCATTGTGGTACTGGCTCTAGTGGCTGTAGTTCTGCACCAAGGCTGAATTTCAGGAAAGAGACTTCAGATACAGTATTAGGGGACCACTAAGGCCTATATAAAAGCATCCAAAAAGCAGCATGTCATAGGACCTTAAAATAATGTTTCCAAAATCGTTTCAGTGGTTCATCAACTCGTAACAGGGTAAACGGCACTTCTGCATTCGCTTTGCGGCCCTCTATCGGCTATAACTGCAATATGCAAGTTTGCCAGATCGGGTAGCGGATCTGTAGTTCGATTGATAACGGTAATGGACAATTCCACTTCTAACCTGTAGGGGGACCGAAGAGAAAAAGTGCTTTGGTGTTGCTTTAAAGAGAAGCACAAAAAGACACAAATAACTACAGAAGTTTCACTTCATGTTTGTGTCCAGGTGTGTGGATTACATGATGGCTCTGTGGAAAGATAGAAGAATGCTTGAAGTTACATGAAATGTTTGTATTAGTATTTTTTTTTGGGGGGGGGGGTTTCAAGAACAAAGACTACACATGAAGGCTTTAAAATACAAGAAAGTGATGTGTCATCCTCATCACGTGTGTTGTGATGCTGGCATGGATTTTGTGATTCACGTGGGGTTTCCCTAGTTTTCCATCTGGCTATGGCTTTCTTCCTTAAAAGTAATTCTGAGGGTTAGGGTCATGTGATACATTTTGGATCTACTCCTCTCTCTACATATTTAGAAACGTATGGCTTCACAGTTGTCATTTTTATGTGGTTAAGTTCAAATGAGCGCCTTCATCATTGGTGCATTCATGAGCAGCAAGTTTGATTTCCCGGCAGTGGAGACGTGGAATGTTATGGTGCCTGAGAGAGAAGAGAGAGATGTTTTGTGCTTGTGTTGTGCTTGCTCAGCTGTTCTTTCTGGTTTTGGACACTCCCTGCCATGTGAGGCATGCAGAGAGAAAAAGTAAGTCACGGGGTCATCATGACTAATCTGCCACCTCCCGCTTGGACCCCTTTTTCATCCTCCACTTTCTTTCCCACCATCATTATGGCATGCTGACCATGCTCATTTTCCCCTCTATCCGCCTACAGTCAGAAAGCAGGATTTCTTGTTTTCTTTGCACTGCTGAACCATGACAGTACAGAAAACATTGAGGCACACGTGTGACTGGGTGACGCTATTGATGTTATTCTTTAGTTTTTTCAGGTGTCTGCCATCTTTATTTCAGCCATTTCCTTGTTTCAGTGACAGCTGTAGAGTCATTAGTGAAATCTCTTTTTGTTTTGCACAGCTTCCTGCAGTGTTAGTTTGTTTATGCAATTCACCAGACCTCTGTTGGAATATCCTGATATTGTAAGGGAGCACACTGTTGGAGCATGTGTACAGGATATGTGTCTCTAGATTAAGCCAGATGTTTGTTTGTATTAGAATCAATAGACCCCATTTGAGACTTAATAGCCTACTTCGATTATTAGTCAATTACAATGTATCTCTAGCTGATAACTGAAATGTAATACTTGGCTACTGTACAATGATGTGGATAAAGTTGGCATCTCACATTTTTAGTAAGATTTGGCCCAATGGCACCAGAAAACGTCCCAGATATGTCACAATTGAAGCTTCCTCTAAAACCTTTATTATTTTTCCTTATTAGGCATCAATAAGGAATCTATCCTAGTAGTAGAAGTAGTAGTAAATGAATGTTCCAAGTAATTCATGCATGTCGTAGTTATGTAAATAATCCAAGTCCACTAACTTAAGTGACATACATTTATCTAGATAAATGTATGTCTAGATGTTTACCTAGATGTTTGTATGTTCATTATTTTCTATTTTGTAGATATTTATATTTTACAGATTAAATAGATCTAGACAATGTGTTTATGAAAAACAAAACAAAAACGTAAAGCTCGATCATTTGATATATCAGTACCAAATTGCAAATTGTCTTCCCAGGAAACTTCCCCAGAAATAACAGTTACACATTAAATCCTTTCTTGGGAAACTAAGGACCCCCTAAAATAAAGCATTATCCAAACACTCAGCTTGGGCACAGTGGAATTAAGACAAACAGTGGAAACTTTGACCAAACCAAATTGAGGCTTTATCATATTTCATACTTCATCGAAATTTACATTCATCTTAAGTCTGTAAAAGAATTGATGGCAGGCTGAGGCGTCTGGTAACTTTTTAGTAAAATGAACTCTGATAGCTTCAACCGTGCCGACCACCAGAGGTGGTTTAAAAAAATAAATAATAATAAATAAAAAAAATTCTGTAGCCTGCACAAAATGCTACAAATACCATTTTAAAAAAAAAAAAAAAAAAAAAAAAAAAAAAACACTAGTACTGTGCTTTAAAATTTTGAATTTTTTTGAAATCTTAAACTAATTCACTGTGGTTTGAAGGAGAATTGTAAACTTTGCCACAGTGACATGTGCACATCTGTCTAAACATTGGGTCATTTGTGGATCTAAAGTATGTGAACTTTTATACAGAGCATCAGAATGAAAACAAGACTTACTGGAAGACAAAAACCAGAATCATTCACAAACCACTCTGGCTAACCTCAAAGAGTGAACAGCACTTTGCAACCACACAAAATTAACATATATACTGTTCACTCTATATACTGTACGCACACATGTACAGTGAGGAAAATAAGTATTTGAACACCCTGCTATTTTGCAGGTTCTCCCACTTGGAAATCATGGAGGGGTCTGAAATTGTCATCGTAGGTGCATGTCCACTGTGAGAGACATAATCTAAAAACAAAAATCCTGAAATCACAATGTATGATTTTTTAACTATTTATTTGTATGATACAGCTGCAAATAAGTATTTGAACACCTGAGAAAATCAATGTTAATATTTGGTACAGTAGCCTTTGTTTGCAATTACAGAGGTCAAACGTTTCCTGTAGTTTTTCACCAGGTTTGCACACACTGCAGGAGGGAGTTTGGCCCACTCCTCCACACAGATCTTCTCTAGATCAGTCAGGTTTCTGGGCTGTCGCTGAGAAACACAGAGTTTGAGCTCCCTCCAAAGATTCTCTATTGGGTTTAGGTCTGGAGACTGGCTAGGCCACGCCAGAACCTTGATATGCTTCTTACAGAGCCACTCCTTGGTTATCCTGGCTGTGTGCTTCGGGTCATTGTCATGTTGGAAGACCCAGCCTCGACCCATCTTCAATGCTCTAACTGAGGGAAGGAGGTTGTTCCCCAAAATCTCACAATACATGGCCCCGGTCATCCTCTCCTTAATACAGTGCAGTCGCCCTGTCCCATGTGCAGAAAAACACCCCCAAAGCATGATGCTACCACCCCCATGCTTCACAGTAGGGATGGTGTTCTTGGGATGGTACTCATCATTCTTCTTCCTCCAAACACGGTTAGTGGAATTATGACCAAAAAGTTCTATTTTGGTCTCATCTGACCACATGACTTTCTCCCATGACTCTTCTGGATCATCCAAATGGTCATTGGCAAACTTAAGACGGGCCTTGACATGTGCTGGTTTAAGCAGGGGAACCTTCCGTGCCATGCATGATTTCAAACCATGATGTCTTAGTGTATTACCAACAGTAACCTTGGAAACGGTGGTCCCAGCTCTTTTCAGGTCAATGACCAGCTCCTCCCGTTTAGTCCTGGGCTGATTTCTCACCTTTCTTAGGATCATTGAGACCCCACGAGGTGAGATCTTGCATGGAGCCCCAGTCCGAGGGAGGTTGACAGTCATGTTTAGCTTCTTCCATTTTCTAATGATTGCTCCAACAGTGGACCTTTTTTCACCAAGCTGCTTGGCAATTTCCCCGTAGCCCTTTCCAGCCTTGTGGAGGTGTACAATTTTGTCTCTAGTGTCTTTGGACAGCTCTTTGGTCTTGGCCATGTTAGTAGTTGGATTCTTACTGATTGTATGGGGTGGACAGGTGTCTTTATGCAGCTAACAACCTCAAACAAGTGCATCTAATTTAGGATAATAAATGGAGTGGAGGTGGACATTTTAAAGGCAGACTAACAGGTCTTTGAGGTTCAGAATTCTAGCTGATAGACAGGTGTTCAAATACTTATTTGCAGCTGTATCATACAAATAAATAGTTAAAAAATCATACATTGTGATTTCAGGATTTTTGTTTTTAGATTATGTCTCTAACAGTGGACATGCACCTACGATGAAATTTCAGACCCCTCCATGATTTCCAAGTGGGAGAACTTGCAAAATAGCAGGGTGTTCAAATACTTATTTTCCTCACTGTATAAGCACTAAGGCACGTTTAGGCATATTCAGTGTTTTTGTTTCTTGCTACATACTCTCGTTCTTTCTCTATGCGGTTCCTCTCACTATTACACAGATACTCATTTACACAGTGCACTTCTAGGAAGAGTTGATATGCATTTAGTCTGCTTTTACAGCTCCTTTCAGTTTTGCTTTATGTGGAATCGGAATCACTTGATTTGCTAAATACGTCATACCCAAAACCCTGAATGTGTCTTAAGTCTTCAACTGTCCTAACTGTAAGTAGCAGCTATTTACAGTTTACTAACAAAACAAATGTTTGTTTCACTCTGAAGATACTCTCTCTGGATTTTATTTTACTGACATAAAAGATCTTGTTTTTCTTAAGTTATTTATTACATGTGGCAAGCCAGTCATGATATAAATCAGTTGGTAATTCTCAGTTACTTCCTTGTAAGATGCTATAACTCTTAGTCATTTCAATACTCTAGTTTAAAGAAGGAAGTTGAAGGTTAATTCAAAGGGTTTTAATATGTGCATTGTGTTCCTTGGTGTGTGCTGATCCACTTTAATTATGGATTAGCACTGGATGGTTCAACCTCTATCTAGCCTGTATTTTATAAAGTAGGCTTTTTAAACAAATAAAAGTTTATACCTACTGCACCTTTTGTTTACATTGCCAGTTACGCATTGTGTCAGTGCACATGTATAGTGTTCACAATATGCTTACGCTAATACTAAATATACTGTATTAACTGTGCAAAAGCACTTTCTTTAAACAGAGTAGGTTCATCTAACATGACAAAGAATTTTCTGCAGAATGGTGCAGGTAGCGTATTTAAAATTATGTACGCAGTTGTAATTATGACAGCCTAGAATAAGCTGATGCTAGCACATCCAACTGAAGTAAAAAATGGTACCAGCAATCAATGCAAACTGGTATCAGAACCAGAATTACTGAAATCTAAACGATAACTAATTTTGCTCATATACTCATTACTATACACATTACAGTCGTCACCAGGATTTTGCAAAACAGCAAGAGTGCATGTAACTGTGAGACTGCATCGACATGTCTGTACACCAACTGTGTTTGTGTGTTGTCTGTGAAGTTAGACATGGATCCTTCCTTCTTTAGACTGTAATGCAATAAAGGTGTGTTGGAGTCTTCAAAAGAAGCTCATCAAAGATTCATTCCTCCCCATTGACCCTCTATGCCCCCCCACCCCCCGGCCACACACACACACACACACACACACACACACACACACACACACACACACACACACACACACACACACACACACACACACACACACACACTATTTAGAGGATTCCCACTCATACCATGATGACACCATGGACAGGCGCCACTCGGTCTCTGAGTGTCTGACTCCCCCTCAGTCCAGCAGAGATGGACATTACAGTACCTTACCTTGACTTGATATCATGTATTCCTGGAAGCGGGGTATGCAAATGGACCCCTGTGTTCCATTCGTCAAGTAGATAAATCACGTTATTTGTTTTTAAAATCACAATTTCCTCATTTATGACTGGAAAAACGAAGGCTACGAAACGGTCTTTGATCAGCATCTTGGATTTGTTGAAAGAATCCATTTGCCACCAGATTCCTAGAATATTCTTTTTTCAACCATCCGGCCCCTAATTCCAGTAAACCGGAATTACCATTTATTATGAAGTATTTGTGTGTAATTGTGCACAGATAGAAGTAGTGGCTGACGCCGGAAAGACCCTTTTGAATAGGCAAACTTGCAGCTTGCACTTGACCTGTTAATACATTCCTGACCACTTCAGCTGCCTCCTTCTTACTTAAACTGTCTAGAATGGTTTTCAGCATTGGTCCATGGGAAAACTATACATTTGGTTGTCAAGTCTCATTTAATGTTGATTAACACAACAGAGCTGAATTAATAGGGAATGTTTTGGCAGGCGTATGGATAATTCATATCCACTAACTGCACCTGCATTCTCAGAAGTAACATAGATATAATCGGCTAATTATTACACTAGTTGTTTGCTTCATTCTTATTAGCTTTTACACCTCTAAGCTATGGGTCATTCTATTAAACAGTAATTGTTACCAGAACAGCAGCCCTGAAATTGAGCCTGTGCAGACCAATACAAAGACAAAAAGCAGGGTATGAAGTAAGCCAGGCAGAGAGTCTGTCTCTAAATATAATAATCATTAAATAGTGGCCCAGGCCCATTAAACATAGCAGTAAGCAGCGGGGTGTGAGGAGCGGCCAGGTCCACAGCGCAATACTGTTTACACTACAAATGCGGTTGAGTTACACCATGTACAGTAAAATGGGCCTGACTGCCAGTAACTCTAGTCACTTACCAACAAAAGCATCATTTCCTGAAAGCTCCTCCCTCCTCCCTCCCTCTTCTCCCCACCTCTCCCCTCCCCTCCTCTGCTCTCTCATTCACTCTCCAACCACCTTATTGAGCGCTGAAGAACTAGTCCACAATCACTATGACTAAGCCCTCTATGCAAATACCTGACTGCCCTGCTGAAGCAGGAAGCATGTTTTAGACTTGCTCGTGTCTCTGTTGTGAGGGGAATAGAGTTTGTATGTGTGAGCTCATTGCCCAGAGCGTACCTGCGGTAGATGCAGATGTGTGTGTTGAACCAGAGAGGAACCGTGAAAGGGCTAGTGCGAGTCCACCGTTGGGCGGAAGTGCATCATCTGTAAGGTCAATACCAACACTTTAACCAACAAATGGAAGAGGCTGTCGCATTCAGGGAGACGAGGTGAACAGGGGTGCATGTGTGTGTGTATTTTCCCCCCACCATAGTGCAGCGTTTGGACCCATGTCGCTCATGCAGCTCTGGACTAAATTGTATTCACAGCTGGGACGACCACTTCCCAAGGTACTGGTACTGTTTGCTGTTTTTTTTTGTATATATTACGCTAAATCAAGTCTACTGTTTTAAGACTTGCTGTTATTTTGTTGAAAACTCTTTTTTTTTTTTTTTTTTTGATGTCACAGCCAGTAATTGAAAACTGTTAGATAAGGAATTGTGACTAACTAAAAGCTGCTTTTGTGACTAGTAAGCACTGTATTACTCATTTATGGCTGTGTTTTTGTCTTTACTTCTTCAACGAATTTTTAAAATACTTCCATATTATAATCAGATTATTAATGGAAGCAGGCCTGTGATTTTTCGCTCTAGAGCTTGGCCTACATTGAAATTGATGTTATTAAAAAAATTACACTTTAAAAGTTAATGATGGGTTACTGAGCTAAACTGTGTGGAAATCAATTTCAAACTTAAGACTAAGAACATTTTACAATAGCAATCTCCATTGACCGTTGTTTTCGAGTAGGACAAGGCTTAATTCCTGTTACAGAAAACAATAGTCTACTTGTTTATTTTTTCATACAACACTAACTCTGCTGCTGGTTATTAAAAGAGAAAAAATGGCATATCTTTGCTGGCAGGCCAGAGTGGCCTGTCAGTCACACTGTACACATTTTAAGATTCTCATTCCCAGCCAGGATCTATGGCAAATGATTGTCTCCCTCACTCCTTGCTGTCTTCCAGTAAATGCGAGAACCTGATATCTTGTGAGGCTAAATAGCACGCTTGTCTGTTTTCTGGATGGCTATCAAATATGGCTATTGTTGTTCTGCGCTGTAAATAGAACTGAATTGTTTTTTTGTATTTTCTATTCATTAGACTACAGTGTTAGTAGAATTGTAGCTCATATTAGTCAGTCTAAGGTCTTTATTGGTGCAAGGCTTGATGGGCCCATTTCCACTGAATTTCTGATTTAAGTTGATTTGCTTATCTGAAAAATAACACAATCGTTGGTTTCAAGTAGTTTATGCTTTAAACAACAGTGTTTTTGTTAAAGGAAAAATGTACAAACTGAAGTTGGGTTGACTACGTATCCTGTAGCTTGGGCCCATTTTCTTCTGTTAGTTTCTCCCTGACAAGCTGACTGGGGTGTCTCTCTCCACAACATATGTAGTTAGTATCCATGCATCAATATCAATATCCGTGTGTACTTGCCACCTTATGCCACAACATCTGTTCTACACCTTTTAAGGATAGGTTCATAACTTTTTTTAAGTCTATATTTAAAAATAGCCAGGTTCCAATATTGGTTTCATTCCTTCTCTTCATGCTGGCCATTTAGCGATACCTTCCTAATGTGCTTTAAATCTAGGAGGTGGGTGTGAGTTTCTGTGCAAAAAATGTATTCCAACATTTATATGAAGTTAATCCGAGGCTTCAGCCGTCAGTGGGTTCTTTCCAAAGCTGCAGTCTTTTTTACTGCAAATGTCCTCACTCTTGCTTTAAACCAGACTAAAAATGAATTTTAAAAATTGTAAATCTATACTCTACAGCCAGAGGTGTAGCACGGCAGCCTCTTGATGGGCACATGTTGTCAGTTTCCTGGTATTACGTTAAACCTCAAACATGACCTAGGCGTGCAGCTTACGGGAAGTGAATAAACAATGATAGTGAGGATGAGTGAGAGCATGGGGGGTGGCCTGATGAGTGGTAAAAAGAACAAGGGAGCAAGAAACTACAGCATGAATGGCAGGAATGCAGTTTTTTATGCTGCAGAGACAAATTAAAGGCTGCTGCCTTGCTTGTCTTGCATGCCGTCTTTACCAGGATCTTACTGTGTTAGCAATAATTAAACCTATTTCGGGAGCATTGTGTTAAATGTCTCACGCATCAGTGCCAATTAAAACTGCAACAGTGGAATAACCCAAGGTGGGTTACGCGGTTGTATTCTAGCTAAGCTAATTATTGCTGGACGTTAAAACAATTCTTGCCGGATACAAGATTCCTTAAATGTGTCAGGTTTGACAGTATTCAGAAACGGGACAACCGCTGCAGTAGGACGAAGATGTCACGTTACAGGTTTACCAAAACAATTGTTAACAAAGATTTTAGGTTTTACGCATCAGTGGTTGCCTTTAATAATAGCAGAGCTTAATGCCTTATTGTTGTCCTTATTTCCCTTTGACTTGAGTTTCGAATTTAAAAAGCTAATCGAGAAGGGTATGTTTTGAAATTTCAAACTGTGTCACCTACAAGAATTATCATCCTGTAGCTGAACGGTTAAGATGTGTACCATGTAATCGCAAGGTCCCCAGTTAGATTTCGGCCAGCGACCTTTGTTGCATGTCATTCTCCTCTCTCTCCACCCTCCAAAGTCATGTCTTCTGTAGAGCATAAATTATTGTTTAATTGTTGATCTCTTTTGCCTTCTTGGCGGGATGTCACACTAATACAGTATTTTTGACGTGTGTGTGATAGAAATAGTTTTGGGCCACTGTGTCTCTTACCGGATTGAATTGATGTTGAAGCACATTCCCTTTTTCCCTCAAGTGTGAAACACATGCAGTAAACATTGGTTGTAAATGTTTTTAGAGGGTACTTTTAACTTGAGATGGTTCACATAATATCAGGATAAAAACCTTTTTAAGTTTATCTGTCAGCCATCACGCAACTGTCATGAAAGTTTAGTCGACTTGTTGTAATAGTTAAAGAGGCTGGTGTCCCAGTTACTCTGCCCATGGTTGTAAGAGAGTAAATCCCCCCCCACCCCTCCCTGTAAGCACAACCAACTTCAGCAACTTACTGGCAACAAGTCCACCATCCTCTGTCACAGCATGATAGTAGTTCACTCAGTGTGTGTGTGTGTGTGTGTGTGTGTGTGTGTGTGTGTGTGTGTGTGTGTGTGTGTGTGTGTGTGTGTGTGTGTGTGTGTGTGTGTGTGTGTGTGTGTGTGTGTGTGTGTGTGTGTGTGTGTGTGTGTGTGTGTGTGTGTGTGTGTGTGTGTGTGTGTGACGCACACAAGACAAAAGAGAGAGAGGTTATTTGAGGTAATACAAGACCCTGTGAATATACACTTCATATGTTTCATACAACTGCAAATTGTGTGGACCTCTAGTATTGGTCTTCCACATATGGCAAGTAAAAATAGGATATAGTAACACTAATTAATTTCAGACATGACACTGAGAACCTTCAGTTTCAATTTCAGTTTAGGCTGTACTGTATAATAGCAATTTACACACGGATATTAACATGTGATAATGTACTCGAGTCTCTGA
The DNA here is from genome assembly GCA_023566125.1 of Zingel zingel. Classification (NCBI taxonomy): domain Eukaryota; kingdom Metazoa; phylum Chordata; class Actinopteri; order Perciformes; family Percidae; genus Zingel; species Zingel zingel. Next base: position 13,563,729 of record CM042322.1, on the reverse strand, counting down.
CAGGTCCCTATTAGAGCATGAGCTAGCACAGGTGTTTTTTTCCTCTATAAATAATATAATCTTCTTAACTGTATGCAACTAGTGTTCTTTAAAGTTATGACCAATTGACACGGTCACATTGTTTTGCTCAGATATTTAATACCCTTTTTCAGTTATTCTCCAGGCCATTTTGCGTGTGACTGTAACAAATGACAGCGTTTGCCCCTGAGGGGGGGGGGTGAGTGATATGTTGAAATTTCTCCATAACTGAGACGTCATCTTGCGTCAACACTCCCCTCACATCCACTTTTTTCAGCACTGAGGACGCAGGCTCACACACGCATTTAGTTATCACACATAAACACAAATACCCACACACATCATTTGAAGCTGTGTGAGTAATTTTTTGTGTTCTTTGTTTTCTTATGTTCTCTTAATTTCACAATCACAATCCTTTTCAGATGCCCACCATATTTTTCATTTCTTAGTCGTTATTTCAGTTCAAGACACAGAGATAAACTACTGAGTCATGCCACTGTGCATGCCATCTCACCCTCATGGCACCTTTCTGTGCGTAACTTCCTTTAGGCACCATCCCAAATACTTAGCAGATGAAATCTTTGTCACTGCTTCTCTCTCTATTTCTGGCTCTTTCCTCTGTTCTCATTATTTTCTAAAATTGTGCTACTTTGCACTTGTTTAACTCTGCTTGTCCTTCTTTGGTGGAGAAAGAATCTGTATTTGCCAAGAAGATTTATTTGCTGGCAGTACCATGAGGATCGCAGAGCCTTGTTCGTTTCTACTAGTCAGCTTAAGTTTCAGGCTCTCCTACATACACAACTAGCAGAACAGTTATTTGAACCAGTTTCGACTTTTGGCTGCTAGCTGGGACACTTGACTTCAATTCAATTGTATTTATAGTGTCAAATCATAACAGGAATTATCTCAGGACACTTTACAGATAGAGTTTAGGTCTAGACCACACTCTGTAATTTTCAAGGACCCAACAATTCCAGTGATTCCCCCAAGAGCATGCATGAATGTGTAAGTGCGACAGTGGCGAGGAAAAACTCTCTTTTAGGAAGAAACCTCGGACAGACTCAGGCTCTTGGTAGGCGGTGTCTGACGATGCCGGTTGGGGGTTTGATGAACAATGGCAGTAACAAAGTCACAATTAAGATAATGACTAGAGTAGTTGTAATAGTTCATGGAGTCGTAGAGCACAGCAGGGCGTAACAGGGCGCGGCAGGGCGTTGGCCGGACACAGCAAGTCGACGCCGGGCATTGCAGGGTGTAATGGGGCACAGCAGGTCGTAGGGCAGGACCACGGCGACAGCTGCCACCATGATGTAGGTGCCATCATGATCCAAGATGATGGTGCTGGGGGGACAAAGAACATACGGACTCCGGGGAAGCTCCCCGGAGCTAGGTTAATAACAAGCATTTCTGGAACATGAATACACACAGATGGAAGGAGAGAGGAGCTCAGTGTGTCAAAGGAGGTACCCCGGTAGTCTAGAACTATAACCGCATAGGGAGGCTGTGTTGTGGCGCCCCGCTGGTCTAGGCTAACGCTGCGACACCTTACTCCCTAAGTATGCGTAAGCTTTCTATAGGGAGAAGCAGTGATAGGATGGGGGTGCGCCATGACTGAGGCTACACACCCACCCCCGCCGGTCTAGGCGGAACATGACATCCTTTTATTTTCCAGAACGTATGAAAACACTGGAAAATTACAGGAGACTTGTAAGCATCAAGCAGTAACTGGCTTGCTTTACTCAGACTTGGCACGACATGAAGGCTTGCCTGTCAGGAGGTTGCTGGACTGGCTATGTCGCTTTGATTGGCCTTGAATAGTTGATCAGGGATATGCTAGACTTGACTGTCTGTGGGATAGACAAAGATGATACAATCATTTTCTTTTGACCCCATATTTATTATTATATTATAAAAATGTAAATACAATGAAAATTGATTATCCCTCTTATTATTTCTCAGACCATCCTTTTTTTAAATAACATTTGCAAATTTAATTTCAGCTGTCAAGAAGAGTCTAGGAACAAAAGCATTATGATTTCAATGGAAAACACTGATTAAATAATATTGTCAGTGGCCGGGTTGGCTCAGTGGGTAGAGCAGGCGGACATATATTTAGAGATCCAGGGTCCGAGTCCGACCTGTGACGATTTCCTGCATGTCTTCCCCCTCTAGCTCCCCTTTCTCACTGTCCTGTCCATTAAAGGCAGAAAAGCCCAAAAAATAATCTTTAAACAAAACAAAAAGAATAATAATATTGTCAGAGGCCTTTTAACATCAGTTTTGGCTTGGCGGGGGTCCAAAGTGAAGCTCTTTGAATGATGTCAATGGAGACTAGTGAGCACTTCTCTAGACCTGAGACTTTTAGTTGTCTGTGAAGGACTTGCAAAAGTGTTTGAATGTATTTTTGGCTGGAGGTTGTGTGACTAAAGGGTCCGAAACAAGATGTAAAACTTTCCATGCACATACTCGTAAAAATACAACGGCTTTTTGACAAATTGGCTCCTTGATCAAAGCTCTGTGACAGGATAAGCTGATTTATGTCTGCACGTCTTCTAGAGTCATTTTGGTGTCCAAAGACCGCTTTTACTGTCCACAAAACACTCTGTGTGCTTAAATATTACGCACCACAGCAAATCAATTTTATATTGAATTCAGAAGAGCTCCAACTGCTGCCGATCTTCTCAATTCTTCTCATAAATTCAGTGTTTGCTTCAAGTCTGTGAGAAGGTCAAGGAAAAGGAAAAGCTTAGAGCTGTGCTATTAAAGTCACGGCTCAACAGATATGTCAGGGATGTAAGACATGCAGACAGCTTGGCATAACATAATCCAGACAGAAAGAGAGACACCAGTGATGGCTTTTTACACACACACACACACACACACACACACACACACACACACACACACACACACACACACACACACACACACACACAGGCCATCAATCAGGTTCTGTTGAATGCATGGACAAGGTCAACAGCTGACCCCAGAGGGGAGAGCCTGGGTTGGGGGTTGTTTTAGTCAGCTGATAATTGTTGGATGGGTGGTTTAGTAACCCTCGGTCCCACCACCCTTTCCACATAGACACACCACTGAAATTGAAAGGTAAGACCGTAGCTTTCAGTGCAACTGCTTGTCTTGTTGACAGGGTTATGCCAGGTAACACCGTCATTTTGCACTACCTACATTACAAACAACATGGCATTTTGTCAGCATTTATAGCCAGTGATAATATCTCCCAAAAAGGATGTTGAGCTACATGCATATTAGAGGTGTGAATCTTCAATGATCTTTCCATTTGATTACAATTACGTCTTCAATTCGATATCACGATGCGTCTAATACATTTTTCTGTTAAAGCCATAAAGGATATTTAATTCATAGCTTTTAAAGCTTCCAGCACCACACATTCTGCAGTGCTCTAATTCTAAATAAATTGGATACATAAAACTACAGCACTGAGCACATGGCACTTCCTGAATGTGCAAAACATAACAGAATATGTAAACAGAAATGTTGTTAGGCCTACATTAAATTGTAAACAGAAATAATCGATTATGGCCTGGCCGATTATCAATGCAGCATCGTCCATGTCCACGATTCGATGCATCGATTATTTGATTAATTTCAACACTGGTATTAATATTAATTCCAGTGAAAAGTAAGTGTTGGGTTAAATAGATCCTCTTCCTGCTGCAGAATTCTGTGGTAAAAACAAAGCTAGGATAAACACTGTTTAAAACAGTTGTTTACATGTTCATATAACTTTATACATCCTCGAACTGGCTGGAATCATTGCACACATCCTCTCCAAGGAGTGCACCAGCTGTAAAATGTCCCAGAGGAGGTTCATGCAGCAACTGGCAAAGTAGCTGAGAGCGGAGTTTATGGAGAAAAAAAGGGCAGCGGCGCACGGTCCGAACAGCGCTGCGCACAACAGCAGACACCAAAACAGAGGCAGTGCCAGGTTAGGTTAGGTTATAAATGTTCAAATAACATACTTTTAATTGTTATTTGGCTGTGAATTATGTTGAATGAATTTCCCCCAATATGTTTCAGGACATGAATGTATGAAATAATCACGGTTTAGCCTACTATGCCATGATATGAATTATTGAAACACGTATTAGGCTACTACTCAAAAGTATAATTAAAATCGTTAAAATGTACATGTTGGTGTTATTACGTTCTAAAGATATCCTAAGACAATACATGCATTAATATCGCAATTGGGTATTTATCATGAGCGATTATAGAGTTTGGAATCTGGCGGTTAAAATGACCGCTCATGGCAGTTCTAGTAGTTATGGAATTCCGGCACTTCCAGTATCTTAATGCAGTGTAACTACTTCAGCATGTAAATAATGCACCTAAAATACAAACGTGAGCAAGGGCGTTGTATTGAATCAACAGCCACGTGCAATTTAGCTAGCAGGTGAAGGTGAAACAAAAAATTTGCAAGAACTATAGACTAATACAGGCTTAAATGAACTGACAACATATGTTATACGACTTACAGTTCTCAAGGATGCACACATGCCATCTCAACCGGCCTGTCTCTTTCTTTCTTTTTCTCCGAGTGGCACGCGTTGTTAAGCGTGTGTCCGCGCTATTTTCCGACGTGCTCTCTAACTATCACTGCTGATAGACTGCTTTTTGTACATTTCTGATACCGTGGCGGGAGAAATCTAACCGTGGCGGACCGCCACTTGCCAATCAACACAGAGGAAACACTGGAGTGAGTCTGGGGCTGCTGTCGGCAGCATCTGCACGGACTGAGGTATCTCAACGAATGCTAAAGATATCACTGCCACTTTCCAATCCTTTTATTCAAAGTTGTATGAATCCTCCTGCAATCCGGATCCGATACAGTGCCAAAAGTTCCTGAAAGCCTGCCTCTTCTCGACCCAGAGAAGAGGGTGAGACTATTAGTGTCCAGGATTTATGCTGGACTGGTGCAAGTATCCGTGGGAGAACTCCCAATGGTAAAGAAATGGGAGCGAGAGCTGAGCCCGAGGGGAACATAATTAATTGGGAGACAGTTTGGGACAACATTTCCCACTGTTCCAAGAACCCAAATCACCAGGAGATCCACTTCAGCATATGCCGTAGGACATATTGGACGCCTCAGAAGAGATACTTCTCTAAAGTCATTCCTACTCCCTATTGCACGTTCTGCCAACCTGAACAAACTGGAACTTTCCTGCACATGGTCTGGGAGTGTGAACAGGTGTAGGAGTTCTGGAATAAAACAACATCGATGATATCTGATGTGATAGGATGTTGAGTTCCTACTGACCCGATTTGTTTTGTTACTTAATGATGACTCTAAATTACACCTACTTGGGAGACGGGAGAAAATTTGGCTAGCCGGATCAACCGCGACCAAGAAAATGATAGCTCAGCGCTGGCTCCTTCCCACCACTCGCTCTGTATAAAACAGTGGTTGATGTATTTTCTGGACATAGTTATGCTTGAGCTCTCTACAGCAAGGATTAACAAAGCCAAATCATCAACTATAGACCTATGGAAAAACACAGCAGCACAAGTATCAGTCCTAATGACCTCAGAATCACAACAATATAAAACCAATAAAAATGTATCTTTTAAAAAAAAAAAAAAAAATGGCAGAAAATACAGTAAGTAAAATATGATAGAAATGTATGTGTGTGACAATAAGGTCATTTGAGGTGTGTTTTTTATACATGTGGGTGTGTGGCGTAAGTGGGAGGACAGGGTGACTTGTTTCCTGGCTTTGGAAAAGCTGGCAGTGTGTAGGAGGGGAAAGCCCAGGGCATGGCCTGCCTGCCTGGGGCTTTAGCCTGGCCTTGCGCTGAGGCAGGTTATTGAGTTTACAGGATGTGGCCAAGGACTATATACAGTACTGCTTAACTGACACTTGCTTTTTGATAGCAGGGGGAAAACATTAGCCTCTAATATGTAGCAGTAACATAAACTGAGGCAGAAAAAGTCATTTCTGTTTTTAGGTTGGTTCATTGTCAGCCTTTGGCTTTGTCATGAACTGCATTAAAAATAATTGAAGGGTCTTTACACGTGGAAAGTCAGGAAGGAATCATGTCCCTGTCGTTGCAACAGCGACATGTTGACATGTCAACAGTTGTCGACGTTTACAACATGCTAAAGAAACGTCTGGTGAGAAGGAGCAGCTGGCAACACCATGTGTTTCAAAGGAGGCATGTGGGTGTCCATATATTCCTCTGGATAACACTAGTTAGCAATGACAATAACTACAATGGAGAGGGTTTTACCAAACTTTTAGAGGAAAGAGTGTACAGTCGCATCACATCTGAGTGTAGACAACTATTCTTCATTTGATTTCAGAAGCTATGATTGTAACATAGCGGAGCTTATTAGGAAACATAAGCTGCTTCTTCTAAACATATTATTATAAGGAGCTTGTGCTTAAAAAAAGGTTCATATCTGATGAGCCATACATGTATTTTAACCCAAGCAGTCTTTGTCATGATACACACCAATCATTGATGGGATTTGTGATTAGAAACCATGGATTTTTTATATTTTTTTATAAAGCTAACAAAAAGATAGGGCTGTTAGATTTCCTTGTATGGTATGGCAGTGCCTGAGCTTGTCATAGGTGTCCTATCCAGTATCATTGTAGTCATTATATCAGGAGCGGCTGTTACTTCTCCCAAAGCCATTGTTGAAGCTGCACGAGTAGTTCAGATAAATGCCTTTTCACTGTTTTGTAATTGCTAATCATTATTTTAGCCTGAAGGTACTTTGTAGCAGTTACCGCTCATGGTCATGTATTCACTGTTTGCTTTTTCTTTTTTTAAGGAGGGGGTTATTTGTTTCAGATTACTCAACACCCTGTAAATACACCAACTGTAACAGATGATGAAGCCAAGGTGTTTGTGGGGGTTTTGTGTTTAGAAGTATATTTTTCCAGTTCTACTCATTAGAGCTGATATCCACCACTTTCAAACACAGCCATCAAGTAACTGCAGCTCTGCACTCGAGAGGCTTGTTGCTGCTGTTTTTCAATGGCAGCCAGGCAGACAACTGTCATGACCCAGACACTCAAATACAAGTTACTGCTTCTGTGGTTACACGATGTGAAGACCAGTGCATGCACATGTGTTAAGCTTCTATACAGAGCTACTCACTGTAAATCCATTTGAATACAAGGTTGTTTAGATTGAACCATTGTGTAGACTAGTGGTCAGAAGGATGCCAGTATTTGGTGGTTTCAACTTTACTGGGTGGGATAAGAGGATGATATGCTGCTGGCTTTAGCATTCATAGCAGAGGAGAAATTGAAGTGGGAACAATGTAAAAGGCAAACAGGAGGGTGGACAAATGACGTGCACATGGGCTTTCACATGTTCTTCTGTGTATGTGTATACATACAGATTTTTTTTTTCTAACTATTCTCAGAAATAAAGATTTGAAGCAGATTTAATTCCCTGAAAACAATTCTGAAAAAACACACACACATTAAGACATAATTTTTATTGCACAGCAGAGAAAAAGAGCAAGAGAGCGCGAGGCAGGATTAGTAGTTATACGGTTGTGTGGCTGTGTGCTGTGGAGGGAGCCAGATTACCTTCAGAGCAGTTGGAATTCAAGCCTTATCTCTGCTCGGCAGGGCCCAGTCTTAGGAACAGTAGATGAACTAGCCCTGGGTACAGGCCTGCCGGGGGACAAACACTGCTGCCTCTGTTATGCTCTGCTTAACAACTCGATTAGCATGGTACTGAGGTCGGCCGTGTCTTGGTTAGCACCAACCAACCTGCCGCAGTTTTCTGTGATTCCCTGTATCAGGACGGTCTGTCTTCTTGATAACAGCACTGCATCAGCACAGTATGCTCTGTTACATGAATTTAAATGATGTGGAAAACATAGAAGTCACGTCATAACCTAACATAGACCTGCAGGTCCAAATGCAAATCGCATATTTTCAGAATAAATTGATATAGGACTAGTTTCAGTTTGAGCTTGAATTAATCCAGTGTAATGCAGCATATTGGAATCATTAAGCAGTCCCTCCAGAGAAACGTGATTTATGCGATCGCATAATTCAGTGCATAATCAGCCAAAGTCTGCATATTTATGCGGGGGCCGCATTTTTTTTTCAAATACTTTAGGCGCATAATTTGCCGATTTCCGCGCAAAATATGCGGGGCTTGCATGGGTTTCATAATCCCCGCATTTTCGTTGCAAAAAAAGTCACATATATCTTAGCAGAAAGTTGAATAATGTTGCGTTTACTTCACACAAGAGCAGCCATTTTCCCCTGTTGCCATGGGAACGTTATGAAGTGACGTAATTACGCGACGTGAACGTCATCGAAAAGCTGCAAACCCCGCGATGGAGCCATGATGAAACCGCAGTTTTTGCAAGTTCCCGCAATTTCATCGCATAAATATCCCGCATATTCCATCACATTTTTTAAGAAAACGTGCCGCATAATCAAGGATTTTTGCCCGCAACAATCACAAAAAAAACTCCGCATTTTTCTGGAAGGACTGATTTAAGGGTTTCATAACTATTTTTTACAAGCAAAGCTATTATGACGGCTCATATCTTTAATTGTAACTCAAGTTAAGCTGTATTTTCATATTAAATCTGATTTAAGTAGTTTTCTAGTTACATTTTTTTTTCTTCATTAAATCAATGTTTGCAACAAAACTCTACTACTTTTTATTCTACTAACCTTTTTCATCCATTGTTTGTGATTTACTCTGCTGCAAGAAAAACTAATTTCCATGGTAAAATACATATGACTATGTGCTCATCTGTGTGTTTTCCCCAGTTTTGCTTCTGTGAAATGATGCCTCTGGTGACACAATATCCCTTTTCCAAGCCTGTTTACTCATCTATCCTCAGCCAGTAGAGTCAAAAAAGGAGGAAGGAGAGCATTCTGTGAGACAGACTAGGATTGGATAGGAAGACACACAGCTGATAGGATAATCAAAGAAAATGGAGAAAGGAAACATGGTAGAAAGCGACAGGTTATGGGAGTGATAGTGATATTTTACAGAGACCCTCTCTACATTCTACCCTTCTGGCACCCTAGAAAAGGCGGTTGTTCCACTCAGCTGTCTGACACACACACACACACACACACACACACACACACACACACACACACACACACACACACACACACACACACGGAAAGAGTGAGAGAGTTGCAGAGAAAGGCATACTCATAGAGCTAGCAAACGCTGATAAGCTGAGTGCTGTATTTACCCTTGAAAAAGCTCTTTCCAATACACAAACATCCACGCGTTACGGTCAGCGAGTTGTTTCTCTAATGTCAGAGGGCAAAAATATACACGTATCTGTAAAGGGTGGGCCTGTGTTTGTATGCCTGCTGTTTAGTCATGTTACACTACGACTTGTCTTGTCTGCCTGTGAAACCTTTTCAGCTGAACTGTGAGTAATGGCTAGGGTTAATCAGAAGCAGCTTATATTGTTGAGATTGAGGCAACATCATAACTTATCTCTGTTTCAGGACAGTTTTTACTTTGGGTTCTCACAGCTTAGACTTTTCCTTTGCTTATTAGTCCTCTTCTGTCATAATAACATAATTGTGCTTCAACTCAACTCATTACGTCTTGTGCTGTACAGTAGTTTTATCTGAAAAAGTGGAGGTGCTGTAAGAAAAACCATGTTTAAATGCAGGGCAGTTACAGAGATGTGTAAACTCACTGTATAAATATTAACCATGTTTACAGCACAGACAACCAGGCCTTAAAAGAAAAGTTCAACATTGTGTGAAATAGGCGTATTCACACTCCTGCCGGGAGTTGGATGAAAAGATTGATACAACTCACATATCTGTATACTAAATATGACGGCTAAGTTAGCTCAAACGCTAGAAACAGGGAAGCGGCTAGCCTAGCTCTATTTAAAATGTACTTATAAATATGTTTTTTGTTTCTTTAATGCTTACAAAAAAGCCTGGCAATTGTGCTAAGCAAACTTAGCCGACTGCTGGTGGTAGAATTATATATACTACTTATGTCTATACAGCACAGAAATGAGAGTGGTATCAATCATCTCATCTAAGTGAATAAGCATGTTTCCCAAAACGTGGAACTATCCCTTTAAAAATGTGACAGTGTAGTATTATAGTCTGGTAGTATTCAAGGCTGCTTCATGGCCTCTCGAGGTGGAAGTTGGAACATGGAGGTGTGGGAACTTCCACACATGGCCCACAGAGTATAAAACAGTCACACACATTTCAGACTACACTCTGGCAAACACATGGAGATTCATACTTCCATCTCCAAAAACCGTTTCTCCTCTGTTCAGCTTGTCGTTGTCTACCATGTTCTCTCCTCCCTCCCCATACATCTATCCTTATCTCCCCACATCCATGTTTATAAGTCTCAGGGGGCCCAGGGGTGCCTGGGAGAGGCTAGTTAAAGAACATAGCATGCTAATGGCTTGGAAAAGATATGAACAGAGGGGCGACTGGAAAGCAGCCATAGCTAAAATGACACACACGGACACAAGCACTCTCATTATGCCTGCCCCTTGCTTTCTATTTTACTTGCTCACTCTCACACATCTGTGTGTGTTTAGATTTTGTTTAGGCTACTTGTGTTACTCCCAAAAGAGTGCAGTATTGGCTGAAATCCAGAATGAATGGGCCACCTTTATTGTCTGTGGTTCACTCCCATCCTTATGTTTTTCTTTCTTACACATTATTCCTCTGCTGCACAACCTGTGTGTTGTGTCTGCAATAGCATATATAATAAGGATTTCTCCTTTATTTTACCATGAAGCTTGATGATAAAGGGAGTATTTGGAAATGCTATGTCTAGCTGTGGTTGCATACACTGGTTTTGATTTGGGAATCTACATGTCACTTTCTAATACTAAACTCTTTTTAAGCTGTAGAAAATCAGTGTGACTCGCTGCTCTGCCCATAATGTTGCCATACACCAGTGGTTGAACTTAACACCTCCTCTTTTTCTCTGCCTTCAGGACCTGTCCTGCATTGATGACCTCTCCACAAACTCTCTGTTCTCCTCTCCGGCTGACTCCCTGTCAGAGTATGCTGATGCCCAGCCCTTCATCAGCCCAGACAACCTGAACACAGTGCCCACCCTCTGGGACATCAACACTAGTACCACCACCGCACCAGCACAGAGCCAGTTAGAGGTCAGTAACACACACACACACACACACACACACACACACACACACACACACACACACACACACACTCTGATTACCACACAAATAGTTACAACTATTATGTAATGCATACTTGTTTAAATCCGTGCACACACGTGTCTTGCACTAGCAAGCAAGGGTCAGATTGTCCCTGCTTTGTAAAACATTAGTGCTGTTCTGGCTCTCTGCCGCCTATCACTCTCAGATGGGACTGTCATGGTGTAGCAGGGTTAGTGTTAATTCTTCTGAAAATACAGAAAACGGCAACACCATCCACGCTACAACTCGGTTTTAACCCAGGCTTCACTGCAATCTACACACGGGAAAACAAATGTTGTTGTTTTTTTTATTCTTTAATTTGATAGTACAAAGGGCAGGGCAGTCATGTGGTACCATGGCTTAACGAGAGATTTTCACCTTTTTTAGCTACCCATTTATTGTGTAATGGATTTAAGCGAATTTGTATCAATTATCTCCTTTTGGAAGTAACAATGACTTGCCATGGTCAGTTACTGAATGTTTCAACCAAGGCTACTGCTCTGCATCCTCAAATAACCTTGTTTTAACCATTAGATAAATAATGATTTACTGACACTTACTACAATACCAATAAGTCTTTATTTGGCTTTTATGCAGGTATCACTCTTTCTATGAGATAAACAATAATCATCTTTGTTTTTGTTGAACTGTCCCTTTAAAGAAACTCATTAACGTGTAGTATTACATGGTCTCCAAGTTGGTCTGAGAAGAGCAACTTTGTTCTTGAGTGTTAATCCTCTATCCCTGCTCACATTGTTGTTGAGTCTTCTTTGAATTATATGGGTCCAAGGATATCTTTTTGATATGAATCAGAGTACATTTATTTCTCCTGCCTTTTGAAAGCCTTTTATGTTTTCCTTTTCATTCTGCCATCATTTCATCCATTATGTTGCCCAGACACTCGCAGCTTTATCTGCCTTTTGTTGTTGTTGTCGTCATTGGCTTTTCACCGCCAGACAACAAATTGCATTTTGTTGAGTGCTGCTCCATCAGACATTCATGAAGTGCCCATACGCTCTCATACACATTCACACAACTAGGGTTGGGTACCGTTTGGATTTTTACGATTCCGATGCCGAACCGGTACTTTTAAAACGATTCCGATTCCTAAACTGGTTCTTGAAAAACTGAAAAATGACATCAAAGAAAGGCTTCTTTTTTTCTTTTCTTTTTTTTAAATTTGAAAATTATTTAAATTGAACAATATATTAGCGTTTTAAAGTACTTAAATATATAATAAGTAAACCTAAGTCACCTAACACATAACTACAATAATTTAACAAATAACAGTTACACTATTAACAAGTAACAACTAAATAAATGTTGTTGAGTTGGTATGCCAACCAGCTTCAAACTTTAGCAGTTCTTTTGCAGAAAAATGACCATATTTGCTTCTCTGGCAAGATACAACACCTCTCCTGACTTATGGTATGTCCTGCACAGGAGAAACCTCTCAGATAGCGTCCAAGAGGCCTGGACACACAGGGAGGAGTTTGAAAGGGCAGACAATTTGGGGAGGCTGTCCCGCTCCCCCACCACCAGGCTACAGGGTCCTGAACGATAGACTAGCAGAGCAAGTGTAATCTGTTTACTAGCAATCACGAGCAGTCAATGAATGGTTAATGTTTTTACGTCCGTTTTGGTGAGCCCAGAGGGAAAAAATGCCATTTTAAAAGTAGCCTACATTAACGGTAGCTAGCTAACGGTAGACTACAGAGAAAGTGTGATATTTTGATGTCCGTTTCAGAGCGTGTACAAAAAGCCGTCTATCACCAGTGATTGTAGAGTGCGTGTCCGAGAATAGCGCGGACACGCGCGTCACACCGCGAGCGGGCACGTGCGCCACTTGGCAGAAAAGGGAGAAAGGAAAAAAAAAGAGTCTGCCGCTGTCCCGAGCGACAGAGGGGAAATATTTCAGTCGGAACCGAAATTTGCATAGTGGAACCGGGTTTCGGTACCCAACCCTATACACAACACACACATACAGTGATGTATCATGTTTTGTCTGTTACTCTTTTCTTATGCATTGCCACTGTTTTAATTTGTTTTATGTATTTCTTCATTTTATGTTTTGTTGACAGCTGAATGGCACCAGCAGGTTTCATGGCTTGGCCAGTTTGGATGATATAACTGCTATTATCAGCACCCCACCTTTAGGAGGATTCCAGGTAGCCACACCAACCTCTCCAATCTGATGTTAAAATGAAACCAAGCTCTCTAACTAGATGAGCCTAATGGCAGTTGTCAGTAATAATAAAAAAATCAGTGTATGTTATGTCTAATGTGCAGCTGTTATTTCACTGTGTGTTTGCAACACAATATAAGGCTTCATTGTTTTACATTGCAACATAACATGCCACTAATCTAAGACTGAGGGCTGCATTTTGACAGTGCAGTACATGAAGGTAATAACATGTGATGAGTGAAATTGTAATGGTTGCTCCTTCTTTGTCATGTCTATTACCACAGATGATGAAAACATTGCTGTATTGCATGTATTGGGCATTCCGCAAATGCACATTGCATAGAGAACAGATCTTATACAATATACTGCATTGCCTCATTTAATAGTCTATGTGAAAAGAAAAGAGACAGTGTAATATTAATTTGTCTGTCAAAATGGGACTCTTTTGCATTTCAAGTTTCTCAGATAACATTAATCTGACGTTGCCGGAATATGTAAAGCACTGTTCTGTCTACAGTTACAAACATGTTTCAAAGCTCTTATTCATTCTGCTTCAGCTGATTTTACGCACCGGTAATTTCATTTTTTTTTTTTTTTTTTACCATTGCACTGGTTAACATTCTCAGATAAGGAGCTCTAGATGTGCTGTGCTAACCTTTTACTAACTACTACTCACCTGCCTTTTGACATTTTCAGCTACAGTGTATTTTCTAACTTTTCTTCACATAAGCTGTAACAAGAAGCGTAACTCCCAAATGTGGCTGGTATTATTAATGTGAGTTACATTATTGAAATCTCTTTGGTGTTCCCAGCCTCAGAGAACCCAGGCACCCCCAGAGGAGGAAGAGGATGCTGAGGAAGAGGAGACAGAGGAACTGGGACATGTAGACACATATGCTGAGTACAGACCTTCCAAATGTAGGTCACTAGACAAAATGTCAACATCTAGTTACCAATTATTACAGCAACATTTTACTTCTTAATATGACAACACACTCGTGCATTTTAATGAACATGTTTTTAAAACTTTCCCTTCTTTAAACTGCCGTTTTTGTTTTTTTCCTCTCTTTAGCCACTATAGGAATTTCTCATCCTGACATAGTGGTGGAGACCAACACGCTATCCAGTGTCCCTCCTCCTGACATCACATACACTTTGTCTATCCCTGAGGCAACTATTAACCGTGGCCTACTGTCAGCTCTGCAGCTAGAGGCCATCATCTACGCCTGTCAGGTACACACACAGTACATAATGCACTTATTCATTTTGCTTCTATGAATGATTAATGGTTTGATTATGCAGGCATCTTTGTTCATGCATTTGCTCTTTGTGTGTCCTCAGCAACACGAGGTTATCCTTCAGAACAACCAGAGGGCAGGATTCCTGATTGGAGATGGGGCAGGGGTCGGAAAGGGACGCACCGTGGCAGGAATCATCCTGGAGAACTACCTTAAGGGAAGGAAGAAATCACTATGGTAAGAGAGATAAACAACTCTGGTAGACCTCATAGAGGGGCCAGAAACATCACCAAGTAACTACCACAGTTTCATTGGGTTTCAATCAGGGTTCAAAATTAGCACAATCTAGCAGCCAAATGCTGGTAAAATATGCAATTGGCTGAGTGCTTCGCTCACCAGCCAAAAAAAAAGGTAATCTATTTAGCGGCTGGTAAAATGTGAACATTCGCTAGCCATGGATGAAGAAGTTTATTTTGAACCCTGCTTTCAATAATTGATTTATATGATTGTGTGATGCATGCAGTTAGTTAGTTGGTGTAGAAGCCGTTCAAATTACTGACTTTCCTGCTTCTGCCCTCAGGTTCAGCATATCCAATGATCTGAAATTTGATGCAGAGAGGGATCTCAAAGACATAGATGCTCAGAATATTCCTGTGCATGCCTTAAACAAGGTGAGTCCAGGTGGAATTAACATGACAAGCTGAGAGAATGAGTTGTTCCTGGCAACTGTTTGAGTTATATGTGCATCCTTGCAGAAAAAGAGACAAACTATATTTGGCGACAGTGTGGCTCTGTAAATGTTAATACATATCTCACGAATACTCTCCTCTTTTGAATGTTTGATTTGTTATTGTAGATTAAGTATGGAGACACAGCTACCTCAGAAGGAGTCCTGTTTGCGACTTACTCTGCGCTGATTGGAGAGAGCCAGGCAGGAGGGCAGCACCGGACGAGAATTAAACAGATCATAGATTGGTGCAAGCCAGACTTTGACGGAGTTGTATCCTTCCATTTAAACAACCTCACATCCAACAGTTTTCTAACACAAATTAGTGTTCCATGTCTGCATTGTTTGCCCTTGACCTTTCCCCATTAAAGATTATTTTTGACGAATGCCACAAAGCCAAGAACGCCACATCTACAAAGATGGGCAAGGCAGTGCTTGACCTGCAAAACAAGCTGCCCCGGGCCAGAGTGGTGTATGCCAGTGCCACAGGTAGGCTGACACACAAATAAACACACACTTGTACACGTAATGCATTACAACCAAAGATTTTAGAATATTGTTTTTTTCCATTTCTGCTCCAGGTGCCTCTGAGCCAAAGAACATGATCTATATGAGCCGCCTGGGGATCTGGGGTGAGGGCACGCCCTTCAGAGCCTTTGATGACTTCCTGCACGCCATCGAGAAGAGGTTTGTAGGGTGACATGTTGCAGAATTCCCTCAAAAGTGTTCTGTTTTCCAAGAGCCTTTCAATCGTGTGGATATGCATCTTCAAATCGTTGTGCTTACTGGAAAATATCTTTATAAAGGCAAGACTAGGAGACAAGACACTCCAATTTAACTTTTTTTTTTTTCTTATTCAAACCTCTATTTATTGGTATTTTAGAAGGCAAACCTATTGCATACAAATTCTCTAAAATATTATTTTTCAGTTTTAGGTGCTGCATGACGTCTTTGATTAACATAGTGAAAGTTGAAGGTTGTGCTCGTTTCCAGTTCAATAGAATTCCAATTTAACTTTTTAGTATTGCCCCACAGATGTGGGAAAATAGCTTACAATCAGTTTGTGGCTATGGCTGGTTGATCCGTGATTGAGTTATGTTGAATAATTGATATGCTCTTTGTAAACAGAGGTGTCGGTGCCATGGAGATTGTTGCCATGGACATGAAAGTGAGCGGGATGTACATCGCCAGGCAGCTTAGCTTCTCAGGGGTGTCTTTCCGCATTGAAGAGATTGCGCTGGACAATGACTTCAAACTGGTCTATAACAAAGCTGCCATACTGGTGAGCATCATGTCTGGGTCTATTATATTTGTGTATGCTTATGGTAAGGTGTGTGAGATTTAAAAAAAAACGCACACACTATACATTAAAGTGACTATTTACATCTGGAATCTGTGTCCAGTGGGCGGAGGCGTTGCAAGTGTTCATGCGTGCAGCCGATGAGCTGGGCCTGGTCAGCAGGAAGTCTCTCTGGGGGCAGTTCTGGTCGTCTCACCAGCGCTTCTTCAAATACCTCTGTATTGCTGCCAAGGTCCGCTGCCTGGTGGAGCTGGCCCAAAAAGAGCTGCAGGCTGGAAAGGTCAGCACAACACACTCTTGAACACTGAGTCATATAGTATGTATAATCTAGAGGACTATAAATAATCCACAGGTCGATCCAAGCAGGAACTGATATTGTATAGATACGTGGGGATAGCTGCAAGGACAGAATACCCTTTTTTTTTTTTTTTTTTAATTAATTGTGTTTTGAAGCATAGTTATGCCAAAACGTTGCTTTGTCTGCATAGGAACAGCAGAGTTTTGTGGCGCTTTTCCATTACATGGTACCTGCTCGGCTCGACTCGACTCTACTCGCCTTTTTTGGTTTTCCATTACGAAAAAAAGTACCTGGTACCTGCTAAGGTACTTTTTGACCTCCGTCAAGGTTCCAAGCGAGCTGAGGCGAGCCGAAAAGGTGACGTGAAAGCGACAGACGGGGGTGTCCTGAACAAACCCGCTATTTTTAAATAGTTTAGCCAGCTGTGTTTTGTTTTTTTTTGCTGCCTTCAGCTTCATTTGAAACAAAATGTGTCTTCTGGCTGTGGCAGCAACACACCTTCGACGTTCTGTGTGTGTGTCGCGTTAAGTCACAGCAGTTTACTGCGGCGCCGCTTGTTTTACAGTAGCCTACGTACACACACACACATGGCCGGCTCGACGCACACACCAGCGCACAAGTATAAACATCAGGCCATTTACATAGGCTACGGCGAAAGCTCTGCATGGAGCCTCTACAGAACTGTAAAACAAGCTCAAGTGGCCTGATGTTTATACTTGTGCGCTGGTTTGTGCGCCGCTGAGGCTGTACTAAAATCTGCAATGGAAAACAGACGCACAGTGTGTCGAGGCGAGTCGAGCAGGTACCATGTAATGAAAAAAAAGCCATTGGATGTTATTAGTTGAATCTACCAGCAGTATTAAGGTTTTATTTAGCACTTCACTTCACACAGGTTGAGATGAGTGCATCTTGTTTTTTCCACAGTCGTGGTATAATAACACAATAGAATTGACTTCAGGTAACACAGTAGACCTGTTTGGTTGTTGACGTGTATTTGTTTCACCTCCACCACAGTGCATCGTTATTGGGCTGCAGTCTACTGGAGAGTCCCGAACCAGAGAAGTCCTGGATGAGAATGACGGGCATCTCGACAGATTTGTCTCTGCAGCAGAGTGAGTGAAAAAGGAACATTTTTTCTGTTGGTTTGTTTTGATACTGTATGTTTTTAAGTTGATATGTTTATTTGAAAGAATATTCACTAAAATGTCCTCTCTGGGTTACAGCACTGTCTGAACATCTAAATGCTCACTCACAACAGCAAGGTTTTTTAGGAAAACGGGAAAGTTTAGCATTTTTCTCTTTCATACCTTTCTCTCATACATTAAACCCTGTATGGAAAGGTTTCTATCTGTTTGCTGGAAGCCACAGCAGTCTGTGGGTTTCTTCCATTTCATTTTGTTGCTTCATTAAACTGCCTAATGATTTGCCAATCTTGAGGAGAACACGTCCTCACCACATACATTCTATAAAATTATAAGTATTCAGGTCATGCCATTAATGTCCTCACCATTTATCTTCAATTAAACCAAACAATCTCTCAGTTATTAGCAGCTTTTTAATTATGAAACGGCTCATCCAAGAAAAACAACAACGAGAGGGTAGAGGTGATGAGTGCGCTGCACTTGTTTGACCCTAAACCTCTCACAGCAGACGTGTTTGAAGGTTTGGCATATTAGATCACACACAACATGTCTGTCAACACCTGTCACCCTTATTATTAAGGCTGATCGCTTTGCTGTCAGAATTAAAGTTTCTCTCTCTTTTACTCCTCTTCCTCTTTCCTTTAGGGGAGTGTTCCAGTCTCTTGTAACAAAACATTTCCCTTCAGAGAAACAGAGGAGAGAGAAGGCACCAGGGAATAAGAGAAAACGTAAGTGAACACCATGCAAGCATGTGTACCCTAAATCGTATTAGAACAGTTCACTTCCCATGTTAAGTTTTTCACTCTTATTATATGCAGCCAGTGCTCAGCTGACATGTCAGGCATTTGCCTTGCAGCCTAAACTAACCGTTAACAAAGTGTTGTTTGTATGTATTTGTGTGTGTGTGTGTGTGTGTGTGTGTGTGTGTGTGTGTGTGTGTGTGTGTGTGTGTGTGTGTGTGTGTGTGTGTGTGTGTGTGTGTGTGTGTGTGTGTGTGTGTGTGTGTGTGTGTGTGTGTGTGTGTGTGTGTGTGTGTGGTTGATTGCATAACATCTGGCAGCCATGATTCACATTGAAACACAATTTTTCTTGCAATCCGCTTCTATTTCTTGGCCTCTCATTGAATGATACTACAGAAAGTCGAAGTGTTGAGCTGTACTTTGTGTTTCTTAATCTAATATAATTTCGTGGCTTCCAACCAGGGAAGCCTAGAGGTCGCCAGCCCAAGGTGCCCAAGCACACCATGGACAGCGGCGGTGTGATCAACATTAGCGATGACAGCAGTAGTGACTCAGATGGCATGGACACAGACTCAAACTCCTCACCAGACTCCCTGCTAGACAATGATGATGTCATCTTTGTTAACCACACTAGCTGCCAGACAGGTAGGGAAAGGTCTCTTTCTTTAGTTTGTGTTGTCAGTAGGAAGTCAATTTCAACCTTAGTAGGTGTGTCCAGTCCCAATCAACATAATAATAATAATAATAATAATAATAATAATAAAATTAATAATAAACAGATGCATGTCTAGACAGTGAAACAACCTTCCATGCCCTGTTGTTTTGTGACTCTTGCCTATCAGGGTTACATGGTTAATGTCTCATCTGCTTCCTATTCACAGCCCGGATAGAGGAGATGAAACAGGGCCTCCTCAATAAAATAGCCATGCTGGGAAAAGAACTACCTCTCAATACCTTGGACGAGCTCATCGATAAGTTTGGAGGACCAGATAAAGTCTCAGAGGTACGTGCCTAAAACGCTGAACTAGAAACTCCCTGGCCACAGGTATCTAATGAGCTTAAATGGTACAGGTGGGATTCACATATTTCCTCACCATCTAAATCAATGTTCACAAATAAGAGCAACAAATAAACATACATGTTTTTTTAGGGCAAAATGTCTGACAATGTAATGAATATTTTTTCTGCAGATGACTGGTCGTAAGGGGCGTGTGGTGCGGTGTCTTGATGGCAGCGTCCGTTATGAGTCACGTGCTGAGCAGGGTCTTACCATCGACCACATCAACATCAAGGAGAAAGATCGCTTCATGAGTGCAGAGAAGGTCAGATACGCAAATCAAATAGATATAAATGATGTCTTGCATCTACAAATTCGTGACTTGGCTGCAAGCAGTCTGTGTCTTAAAGAAATGTACTGCTTTATAAACAATGTTCAATACGATGTCCACCAATACCCAAAACCTCTTTCCTTCAGTTGGTGGCCATCATCTCAGAGGCGGCCAGCTCTGGGATTTCCCTGCAGGCGGACAAGCGAGTGAAAAACCAGAAGCGCAGGGTCCACATGACTTTGGAGCTGCCTTGGAGTGCAGACAGGGCCATTCAGCAATTTGGTGAGTCAGGAAATGTAATCTTACAATGAGTCTTTTAAAAGTAAAGTGAAGTAAATGCTTTGAGAATAAAACACACAAAACATATTTGTGCTTTCCCATTAAAATGTGCCAGTGTACTTTTTTGTAGAGAAAATCTTGGGTCTCTCAAGCTAATTTAAAATTGTTGCTGTTTGTTACATGGAACATGTAAGTCAGTATTATTTTCCCTATTCATAACTTTGTTACTATAGCAACAAATACAACAAAAATACACCTTAGACAAAGTTTGTCTGAAAAATGACTCATCACTAGGGTTGGGTATCATTTGGGTTTTTTCCGATACCGGTGCTAAAACGATACTTTTAAAACGGTGCCGGTGCCTGAACCGAAATATATATAATATATTTATAATGTATATAATATAAAATATTTAAAAAAGGAGCACAAAACGACAGTTGGCAACAACGGCTTGTT
Source organism: Zingel zingel (assembly GCA_023566125.1). Classification (NCBI taxonomy): domain Eukaryota; kingdom Metazoa; phylum Chordata; class Actinopteri; order Perciformes; family Percidae; genus Zingel; species Zingel zingel. The sequence goes on along the minus strand of CM042322.1, from coordinate 13,542,804 downwards.
TATTGCTAAGGCCATATGTTCAAAATGAAATGGTTGATTAATAATGTAATGACAATAACTAATAACAATGACTTATTTCACCAGTAAATTGCTGTTAAACGACAAAAACAAGCACCAGATGGGAAAAGGGTATTTTACAATAACTTAAAATGCACGACAAGGCTGGCGAGTTTCAAGTGAACGCACCATCTGTGTTGTTTTTCCGACAGCGTCAGCTGCAGTCAGACGGTTACGTCCCGGTGTTGGAATCCTCTACAGGGAAATACAGTCACACTTTACACCATTTAACGTTAGCTGTCAGCATTTTAACCATTGTGTTTAATCCAGCTACTAGCTAACGGTAACGTAGCGTCCTGTGCAGCGATGCTTCTGGAAAAAAAAAAGTCAGGCTCCAAAATGACGCACCGAAATTTTCCGTCTTATTCGCTCTCGTTACTACCGTTTACGTCGAAGCCGGTGCCCTATTGGCACCACGTTTTGGTACCCAACCCTACTCATTACAACTCATCATATCGTGTAATTTCTTATCAATGGATGTTATTCATCAATGAGTTGCACGTTTGTTGCTTCTGCATTTCATGATGTCACAGGTAGAAAGATGGGCTGGACTATTTCACTTTTGTTTTTATGTAAATGCCTGAATCAACATGCAGCAGTTTTTGGGTCACAGGGTATCAGGAATATAAAGAGGAGTAGTTCCTCCTTTAAAGTCAGGAGAGGCTCTCATGTTTAGGCCAAGGATTACCAAATAAGGACATATGTTGTCTTACTGAAACACTGCTGGTAATGCAGTATATGGTTGGGGTTGCTTTCAGTTATTCCACATAGTATACAGTACAAGTCAAAGGTTTCGACACACTTTCCTGTTCAAGTGAATGAGGAAGTGTCTCCAAACTTTTGACTGGTACCATATATATAGGCAAGGATTTAGTAAGTGTCTGCATCCATTATGTATTTTTTTATGCTTCAACACACACACCATTACAGAGGAGTGGATGGATAAATTGTGGAAAGTTTTTTTTTTTTTTGGTTGTAAGTTGTTGGCTGTTCAAACAGGGGATCTTCTCTCAGAGTGTACATATCAGATTTACTTGATATCAGATCTCATTTGATGTTCCAGGTCTTATCATCTCACCAAAAATATCCCCTTCTTACTTTTCTGTTACTAATAAGTTACCCATTGTGTGAGTAGATGCAGCATGTGTTACTTGTCTGTCTGGCTGTTGATACCAATAAAGTCTGTTGTAACCAGAGATGTTGCACACAAAGTAACATAAAGATAAGTTGGTGTGAAATTATTTTCATATCACAAAATGTATATCAACTCATACTACTATTGTGTAATTTCAAACCTTAGGAAATGATTACCTTGTTTGTCAACAATATTTTCAGTCCGTGTTTTCCTTTGGCTAGATTTCTGTTTGACAACACCACCACAATCATGACACTGGGTGCTCATCCATCTTTGTTGTTAAAATTGTATTGTAAAATTATGAATTTTAGCTGTAAGGAATTAACAATGTGCACTGTAAAATGCACTCAATCCGTAGGCCTCATCTCTCTTACTGTTTTAGTAGTATAAATACTGTCTTTTCTCCGTCTTTCCAGGTCGCACCCATCGGTCCAATCAGGTGACGGCCCCAGAGTACATCTTCCTCATCTCAGAGTTGGCTGGGGAGAGACGTTTTGCCTCCATTGTGGCTAAGAGACTAGAGAGCCTGGTAAATAGCATAGCCTTATAGTTGTGTTTGTGTGTGGGTGTTGCATTTGCTCTTTTTATTTTGCACAATTCTTCCACATTTACTAGATTTTTCCATTTCACTCAGTGAAATCTGTCTCATGGGAAAATAATCCTTTTCATCTTGTTGTGCTTTGGAGTGTGAGAAGAATTGTTCCACTGTAAACGGAGAGGATCTGTGTTTTGTGTTTATTGATCTGTCAATTGCCTTTTCACCCTGGCTTTACCCTGTGTCCTTCCTGTTTCCTGGGGTTTTCCCTAGCCTACAAGCTCTCCACAGGGTCTCTTTTATTGCTGGTTCGCTTAAAAATGGACTTTTCTCCACAAACCTCAAGAGATTCTGGGTCTTTCCCTTCTACAGCTCAATAGTGGAAAACTGACTAAACAGAAAAAGCAAAGGGGCTTGTCTGGATAATTTATAACTCTAATTTTCCATAATTATCAATGCATTTCAGCATATTTATTCGCCGTCATTTATTTCCATGGTGACACAGCATGACAGTTCTTTTGGGAAAACAGCAAGGGTGCTATGGGATGGCAGTTCCATTAAGTCGTTCATGTGTTTGCCAGCCGTTTTCGGTAAATCCGCATCAAGAATAGGTCTCATCAAAAAAAAAAAAAAAGAATAGGTCTCATCTGCCTGCCTGCCTGCCTGCCTGCCTGCATGAACCCGATACAATACAAATGCACACACACACAGCATCGCTTCAACTGCTGAATACCTTTGCAACTGGCTGACTGCAGATCAGCAGTGAAGTCATATTTGGCTAAGACATCCCTTTGCTTTGGTATCTCAAGGCATTTTTCCACGTGGGCAGAGCCAGCAGCTGGCAACAAGACTGATCTGCTGTTGACTTTGCTTCTTCTAAATTTTCCTCCACCTTCCTCGCAGTTCATTTGAAATCTTTAAAGGATGAAAACCACACGGGCTGGGATCTTAAATAAACCCTGCACTCAAATTTAAGTTAAGATTGTGGTTGAATAATGTTTCTTCATGCACTGTTGTCTTATGTCTGTGTCTCTTAAATGTTGCTCGAAGTCCTATTGAGGCACAATTTCAGTAGCCAGTTAAAGAAAAGGTTTCGCTTTACACCTTAACCTCATCTGTTTCCTCTTGATACATTGAGCAGAGATCTGGCTGTGTAGTCGCATTGTGTGTGCGTGTTAAAGCTTTCACATGCTGCTGTTTGATGCAGAGTGAATCTACCTGCATCTAAAGGTGTTTGACCTATTCATATACATTCTGTGACTACCATCACAGGTTAAATCCCTGTTTGTTTGTTTGTTTGTTTACCAGGATTTTTAACTGGACTGTAATTCTATACACTAGTACACAACCGAGTTATATCAGACCTAAGCCATTTTCACATACGAATTCCAGACTATGTCCAAGCAATTGGGTCCCGACGTAGTCTGGAGTTTCCCTTTCACACATGTAGCACACAACAGGAGATTGTCCATGTCAGATGCGTCCTCACTTACCGGAAATACTCTGTTGGGTTTAGACGAGGGGTGGTGCTGGGTAGAGCGTGCAGCAGACTGGACATGACACGGGTTACAGTGCTTCATTGAGCCATTCATAATTTGGTCATAAACAACAGTCTCATGCCGTTCCTTGAGTTTGTCTGATACTTCGGCAATGGCCCTTACCGACAGGGATTGTTGATATTTTTTGTGCTAAGGAGCTTGCAGGGTAGAGCGGTTGATGTCCGATCCGACGGATTTGGACATTTGCATTCTCAGATACAGCTCTGACGGGTAATGTCTAGATCAAGTGTCCGCAACCTTAGGCACGAGTGTCACCATTGGCATGCGGTAGCTCAACAAATGGCACACTAGTAATAAGTGTGCAAGAGAGTATTATGGAAATGTTACAATCTGCATGCCAAATGACCTTTTTCACAGCCATTGGCAGGAACACAGCCTGTTATTTGCGGTTGTTTGGTTGCCTTCTTCATAGAATGCGGTGCGAAGGGGAAAAAAACACTGCCTGAGCAGGCTCAGCAGATGATGGCAGGCTCAATGCTGATATGGCACACTGACTAACAAGGTTTTAAAATGGCTCTTCATATTAAAAAGGTTGCAGACTCCTGGTGTAGATCATTTTAGGTTTGTGTGTGAAAGCGACTCTAGTTGTAGATTTCCAGGTAATTAAAAGTGGTGCTTGCAGTGGAGAATTAACATGGCAAACATTCATATGTGGTGTAATTTAAAGGATTTCTGTATTTCGTCAAATTATGAAAAGTTATTGCAATAACATACACTCCACAATCATGTTAAATACTGGATCTCTTCTATTTTAAAGAGCAGGATTTGTTAATGAGAGGGCTAGAAGTCCACACTCTTATCTACTGTAAGGTTGTAGTAACCCTATGATTGTATAGTACTATCCATATAGGTAGTTCATAGTTAACAGATTTATCCCACATCACTTTGTCGATCTGTATTAGTGTGATGATGGTCTGAAGCCTTCAAGCCTAATACTGCTAATACTTATAATAATAATAATAATAATAATAATAATAATAATAATAATAATAATAATAATAATAATAATAAGAAGAATAAAAATTTTGCTAATCCACTTTGCAGGGTGCACTGACACATGGGGACAGAAGAGCCACAGAATCCAGAGACCTGAGCAAGTACAACTTTGAGAACAAGGTAGGCAAATGTACCTTCTGAAAATAAAATTTGGACTTTTTAATGTCAAAACATGATTATTTTTCACTTAAACTATTAAAGTTTTTTTTTCTCACTTTTAGCAGTATACAGGATTCTAGCAGAGTTGCTGAAGAGCATTTGTGTATACCAATTGCATGTCTCTTTTCTTGCAGTATGGTACCAAGGCTCTTGATAAAATCACCAAAGCAATCCTTGGCCACATAGAGAACAAGGTGCCCCCTCCCAAAGGCTACCCTGGGGGTGATGCCACTTTCTTCAGAGGTATGTTTGAGCTTTGGTTGACTGTCAGCTTCTGTAAACCGATAACTTCACCAGCAGAGTTTCCTGTGATTGATCAGTGAAACAACTATGCTTTTCTTTATTTCATTTCAGACATGAAACTTGGAATGATGGACGTGGGCATCTTTTGTCGAGAGTCTCGCTTTGGGATCAGTACTGAGAAAGGTAGAGTACCCAAGAGGCATGCAGGCATATTGTATGCCAGTATACTTGAGATAAATACGTCGACCCAGGCTACTTACTTCAACATTTCACTTTAGCTCTGTTCTTTGTTCATCTGTCAACACAAAATCTGCTGCATTAACATTAACTGCTGTGTCTTTATCCCAGACTGCAGCATCACCAAGTTCTTAAATCGCATCTTGGGCCTGGAGGTTCACAAGCAGAACTATCTCTTCCAGTACTTCACCGACAACTTTGACTATCTAATCGAGAAGGATAAGAAGGAGGGCAAATATGACATGGGAATCCTAGGTATGGAGCTCAAAACACAGCATGGTTTTAGGTTTTACAATAATGACAGTTTTATTTGTGATCCAAAATGTTAATGTTGCGTAACCACAAAAAGAAAAAGTAAAAAAACTGTTTGAAATATATTGACAGGCTTTTCAAAAACAGCCTGTATAGCAACGTAACTTACAGGATTGATCATTACACTGACAATAGTCTCTGTTCGTTAAATTGGATTGCCATTGGCCCTTAAGGGATTGATGTGAGTAATCTGTTGGTTCTCTTGTTCTTTTGTGTCTCTGACAGACCTTGCCCCAGGTAACGATGAGATCTATGAGGAAAAGCAGGAAACTTTCTTGACAGTTGGAAACCCTCAGGATGGACAGGTTGTTCTCTATAAGGTAGGCACCTCATAACCTCTTTCAGGTATATTGTCAGATGGCTTTCTTTAAACATAACACACATCACTGATTCTCCTGTGTTGTGAGACTCATTACTGTGGGCAAAATATCATTGTTGTATCAAATCTCGAGATACCGTGCAATGTCCAGGCCTAGTTTTAAAGAAGCCAAAATAAGAATTGTGTTGCACAAACCAAGAACAGATCAGCAATATTGTGTTGCCTACATGTATGTATGTCGGATGATGTAGCCACCACCAGAAGGGCAACCGACAGTCTGGTGAGCATAGGCACATTTACAGGCCCAGGCTAATCTTGAGGCATTGCACTCACAAACCAGAAGGTTAATTATATGGATAAACATGCATAATAAAATGCAAATCTTGTGCGCCCTCTTCTTTGAGTTAAATCCAGTAGGGTTTGGAGGAAGCCAATACAACAAAAATAATGACAAATTCATGTGATGGCAGCTAAGAAATCTTCGCAGATAGCAAATACCAATGATTATAAATCCATTAAGATTTTCTTGACAAGGTTTGCACTGCTTCATGCAAAGATAGTACACCTGGTACAACTGTGAAATGTGTTCCACATATAGTCCTAGAGGTAACTCAAGTAGCTACCTCTGCACTATATGATGATTGATGTCACTTTGCCCGCAGTAAGGCTGTTATCGCACAGGCTTAGCCCAGGGCTCAGGGGCCTATGTAGACACTAGTGGCAAGTGGGAACAGGATAATTACCGATATCTTCTGCTTTTAGCTGTCGGCTGCAGGTTAACCTGCATTTGACATTTCAAAGTTGGCAGCCTGGCAGAATGCTGCACAGCAAGGACCAGTTTAGCAAGTATAGAAGGAGACATGCATGACTGTGGTAGACAATGAGTCTTATTCACTTATATGTATGTCTATGTGTTTTTAAATATATGTCAGAAGTACTTTTGGGTTTCTATGCAAGAGTCTGTTTCTCCTTCAGGACAGCAGTGTGTGGTTGCATAGCTGCTTTGTTCCCCCTCATTTACAGCACATGCTTAAGTCTCTGATCCTTTTTGCCCCTGTAGATCAGTGTGGACAGAGGCATGCCCTGGGAGGAGGCCTTCAACAGGTCACTGAAGCTCAGCGGCCCTGACGAGGGATTCTACCTGTCCCTGAAGGTGAGACCATGTTATAATTAGCCAACTAAACCCGTGGTCTGCTGTAAAAGGCACTATATGTATGTTTTATTAGTTCGTACAAACCTCACTGAATAGCCATGTGATGACACAGTATATGCCCACTTCAAAGATTGTATTAGTCTCTAAGATAATAAGTCACTCTCCGCATGGCCTCTCCACAGCTGCGAGGTAACCACCCATGTGTGCTGCTAGCTGAGCAAGGAAGAGGCAAGAACCTGATTGTCTACAAGCCTAATATTGGCAAGCAGACCCATCCCGAGAGCCTGGACAACCTGCAGCAGCGTTACCGCAAGGTAATGTGGATGAATCAGTTGGGCTTATAGTTGTGTCTGTATATTGGTATCTATATACTAAATAATGTCTCCACCCAGCAGGAAAGAAAAACATGTTTACTTTCATCTTAATATTGTAAAGTTTTGTTTTATAGTATAGACAATGAAAAGTCTAAAAATAAAAATGTATAAAAACATTTTCTGGTTCTCGAAGGTTTGACTAAAGACAAAGCTGGACATTTTCAGGACTGACATTTTCCTCCCATCTGCAATTGCTATTTGGAGTATATATGGAGTCTGATGCCCCTTTGTGGTCATGGAAGAGTACTGAACCAGGCAATGTTCAAGGAAATGCTCAGTATATGACAATGGAAATAACACTATTCCTTTATATGTATGTTGTTTATTAAAGCTGTACCTGTTTCCCTGCTTTGACAATAATTATAAACAAGATAAAACTATGCTCTGACACCCCTTTATTGCTAAAGCTTCTGTGTTGGTAAAGATGTATTTCTAAAGCTGTGTAATGGTGTCATATCAGGCTGTGGAGTTCTTTGCTGATTTTGGTGTTGTACATTTCCTTTTCCAGTCGACTCCGGAAGAAGCCAGGGACAGCTGGGAGAACCAGTTCACCTTCTCTTTCAAGAAGTGTAGTCATGCCAACTGGTAAGTAGGAATCCACAATGTCCCTTGGGATTAATGGCTCAATGCATCCAATCAGGCTGGAACTCATTAGGATTTAGTCAGGGTGGTTTTAGGGTCAGATGCCATTCCCAGGGATTTGCAGATCACCTGAGAAGTAGTCGTGAAGAAATAACTTGCAAGTCTCACATGTGCCCTCGTCACCAGATGACCAGTGAACTGTGTTTAAATGCTAGGATTGGAGCCGTCGAACAGTCAGTCCCTCAACCTGCCATACAGTTTTCCTAAAAGAGGGATATGCAAGGGACTTGTGTGCTCTTTTGTGTTGTCTGCATAAAATATTTGACTTTTGTTTTCCTGTCCTTTCCCTAGGAATGGGAAGTGTAAGAAAATAGAAGAAGGTCAGGAGTGTTTGCAGGGCATGCGCCTCCGTCAGTACCACATGCTGTGTGGTGCTCTGTTGCGTGTGTGGAAGCGCGTATCTGATGTTGTGTCTGACATCACCAGCTCCAGCATCCTGCAGATTGTCCGCCTTAAAACCAAACAGCATAACAAGCAAGTCGGTTAGTACACGCCCCTCCCCCCCTTCTCCCCCGATGCAAGTCATATGCAGTTTACTAAGACAGTGCATATTTTTACTGGTGGTTAGAATATCTTTCACACTTTACAGTGGTAATAATAAGCTTTAAACATTGATAAAACGGAAAAAGGAAGTTTTAAAGTGTGCATTTAAATTACCAGATGTCAGTTAGTTGTTTTGATTGTTAAATATGATGCTGACACTTCTTACTGACAAATTAAGGAATCAAAATTGTCTCTCACACTCCTCATTTCTATGAACTTTTGAGTAATACATGGATGCTAACTGATATTTGTTAAAGTTCTTCGGCCAGATACACAGAACATTTTGCAGTTCAGCTTGGCAACCAAGAAAACCCAACAGCATAAAGATAAAAAAAGGACAAATGCACTGTAGAAAATATGTATTATTAGAATCATAAATTGGAGAAGGCATCACAGAGGCACCTAGCTGTGCATATCCAGTGCCAAACCTACCAGTCTGTTTACTGTTCATCTTAATAGATGTGCTGTGAAATGAAAGGGTGATCGGTGGAAGATCTGGGTCTGGATCGTCACGTTTTGAAAAGTGTTTATTTAACAATTATTCAGTAAAGTCTTTGAGTATTTACCTCACTAATACCTGTGGCATGACCATGCTCCTCATCTCTCCCAGGTATCAAGATTCCAGAAAACTGCGTGGCCCGTGTTCGCGACGAGCTGTTGCAAATGGACGAGGAGGTGAAGCGGAGACGAAAGGAGAGGGAGCAGCAGGCCGCGGATCTGCGGCTGGTTGAGGAGCGCAATCGTAAAATGGAGCAGGAGAACAAACACCTCCTGGCAAATCTGTTCAACCCCAAACCCATGCTTAACCACTCCCTCATTCGGTCTCTCCCCCAGAATCAGATCTCTCAGCAACAGAGACTGCAAGCCCAAACCCAGTCCTCTTTACAGCAGCCCTCCCAGAACTTACCCCTGTTGTCCTTACAGAGAAATCCCAGCCAAACCCAGCAAAGGACCCACATCTGGCCCAACAATTCCACCACCACCAGCCAGGGCTCTGTCCCCCACACGGTTAGCATCCGCTCCAATTTCTCACAGTTTTACCCCCAGTCCTTTGTAACCCCTTTTCAACAGCCGAAGAACCCATCACGGCCACTCCATCAGACCACACTGTCTTCCAAGAATCCCCTGGATGAGATCTTGGACCTGACTGTGAGCTCGCCATCTCCCTCCCCAGACAGCACGGAGGGCGGACTGCATCTGGACAGTCTAGGGGTACACACCGCATTCGGAGATGACTTTAACCTGGAGTCTCTGATCTCTCAGACTGCACCGAATGCCCAGCAGGCCGCACCAGTACAGCAGCCTATTTTGCTACAGCAGCTGCCGCAGCAGCAACATCTGCAGGCAACACAGCAGCAGAACCACAGCCTGCTCGCCAATAACCAAGACTTATTAGATTTATTTGACCTGCCCCTTTCTCCCCAGATGCCTACACAGAAAGCCAGCCCTTCGCCCTCTACCTCCTCCTGCTCTTCCTCCACGTCCTCCACCTCAAACAACCTGGCTTCACACGTCGCCGCCGGCCTCCTGCCCGCATCCACCCTCATCCCAACATCGTCCTCCTCTTCTCTCTTCTCCAGCCCATCCTCGTCCTCCTCTTTGTTTTCCAACTCTTCCCCTCACTTCTCCTCCAACTATCTCCTCCCTCAGTCTGACTCGCTGTCCTTACCCAACGGCCACTCCGGCACTCTAGACGTTCGCGAGGCTCTGAACAGCATGCTACAGCGCGGCCTGGACCGGACGTCTGTCATTAGGTACCGGCAAGAAGACTCAGAGCTTTAACAGCAACAGCTCGTCTGGACTTTGTTTTCCTTTATAGGTCATTTTTTTTGTTTTGTCTTTTAAAGCAGATTGTCTTGTTTGCTGCTGTCTATGATCGCACCCACGGACCTACTCCCTCTCCCCTCAGGGCCTATAGTCACATCACTGCCTGTCCTGCACTCGGCTCACGCTTCTCTTTATCTACCTGTAGCGTTCACCTGCTTGAGGCTGTTTAGGCGATAGCAGGCTCCATCAGATTTCTGCACCAAAGTGTGTCCTCCACAGTGAAAGGCAGCTGTGGAAAAAAAAAAGGTGGAAAACAACAACCGTAACTGTATTTTATTGAATATACGAGCTGTCAAACGAACAACAAAAGCTAATTCATTGAGGTTTGGAGATCTTTAATAAGCCTCCCTGCTGCTGATTTTACGAGGTATGATTGGTGAAGTTGCTGGAAGCTCTGAATGCCTTTCACCAGTTAAAACCACATCTTTAGACTTTGCTTTACTGCTACTTCGCTTCATGGCCGTTTGTCTTGACTAAAACAAGGCTGTATGCAAGGCTTGGTTTGAGTGAAACAAAAGATAGCGTTGAACTGGAAGATGAGGAAAAAAAAAAAAAACCCAGATGAAATCTTTTAGCTGATAAGCCATGAAATGCCTCAGTTTTCATTTTTTTTTCTTCTACATGCTCCCTCTTGTTTCTCTCCCTGCTTGTATGAACACTAGTGTGAGGAAAAAGGGAGAGGAAGAGCAGTCTGCTGTTGCAAACAGTGCCTTTGGAGAAATCTTTAAATGCAGTCTTTAAAAATCCATGTAGCCTAATGTATAGATTTGTACTCTTAAGCGTTGGTTATTCATTTTAAATTAAATCTGGTATATTTGTATTTAACTTTTAGCCCCCTCAGTCAGTCAGTCAGTCGTTTGTGTTACACTATGGTGTTGGGTTTCAGGAAGAAGCCTCCGTTTAAGCCTGTATGTGCTCGTATGATTGTCTGTGTGGACTTGTCCTTTTTTCTGTGTTCTTCTGTCCCCGTTGATATGACAATGTGCTTTTATTATTGAGCAGCATGGATAGAAATTGTGTCCAAAAATTTGATCTCCCTGTATATTTTTTTTTTTTAGTTTAAGCTGACAATAACATGTAGTGATGTGACTCCTGGTTTTGATCTGATTTTGAATTTCTCAGGAACGTCTCGAATTCTTTGCTGTTGGTGTCATTTTGACCAACAAACATATTAAAAAAAAGTGTTTTCAAGTCTAAGTACAGTGGATGACAAAGCATTTCAAGGTTTAATTGTCTTGAGGTCTGAAAAGCTGTTGTTTTTCAACAAAATCCTCACTTTTTTTTTTAATAGCAGCAAGTCTGAGACAAATTTCTCATTAAATGCGTTTCCATTTCAGGCGTCAAGGCTACAAAACCATTTGAAACGTGCAGAATTGCGATGTTCACCGTGTATGATAGTGCATATTTAAAAACCTGTGAGATCTGGCCAACTTTGTGTGAAAACGATGCACTGTAGTTGGTTCGTGACAAAATGCCGGGATAAGTTCAAGTGATCAAAAAGCAATAAAACCATATTCTACATTTGTTGTGAAACAGACATGCCCAAGTACTGTTTACGCTTTGTGGTTACCTTTGCATGGTATGAATCTTCTTATTTCTGTTGTGCTTCATAGTCTTTTAGTTCAACTGATTCTGACATGCTTACAACCTTTGTATAGTAAGTTTTCACGGGATGAACGCAATGCGTTCTTGATGTTTTAGTCATCGTTATTATAAAAGTTATTGTTATTTATATTTAAGGGATATTTAGATTTTAGATATGTTATCCTGCTTATTAGGGAAGTAGTTAACAAAATGTTTGGTCAGGGAAGTTTCTAGTTTTCAAGATTACTATAAAAACAAATTCTATTATAACCTGCCACCAAATAAGATTGCACTGTTCTGTACTGCTGTACAGTGTCTGGATTTATTTCTGCTCATTTCAGTTTTGCTTTTCTCAAGTAGAATTGTTTCTCCAACTCGTAGACCTTTTTGTCAGGCCTTCAGTTTGCAGAGAGATACCAAAGTATTCCACAGACACCCGTAAAGTTACTGGCTCTAAGACAGCAGATCTTTTTATCAATCTCAGGAAGAAACCTACAAGAGGTGTAACGGCGGGGCGTTAGCAGAAATATATCATTTCCCCTTACAACAGTGGTGAAACGATCCAGTACATGTGCTATTTTGTTCTTAACTCTGTGCTGTGACACTTGCTGTATTTATGTTTTAGACTTAATGTAATGGGTTTGTCGTTTGTCCTTGTGAACATGTCGGTGATTCTAAATGTTTATGCCTTCTTAGGGCAAAGAGCAAAGGCTGTTTCTTTTTTAAGAAACATTATTTTTCTGTGGACCATTTTTAATTTTCATTTGTGTTGGACATTTAATTCATGTTAAAAACTGACAGATCTTTTGAGTCGATTAGCACCTGGATTATACTGATATGTGCAATTGATCTGTCCAAGCCTTCACCTCTCCCTCGGTGTAACAGATGTTTAGGTTTAGACTCGCAGTATCTCCGATTCTTGTAAATACTTCTTTTTTTTCCTTTCTTTTTTTTTTCTTTTTTATTAGCAGACCACAGTATGTCTTTTCTGGTACCCTCGATAATTTTGCTTTAACTATTCCTCATCAGGCACATTCCGAGACATCAGTCTGCAATAGACTTGCCTTTGTTTTTGTTTTATAGCCACACAAATAAAGCTTTATGCATTTGAGGGATCTGGACCGCATTTAAGGAAAAAAAAGCTTTTTTTTTTTTTTTTTTTAGAGATCTGTAGTAACAGTATAGTTTTAACATTTTATTATCATTTTGCACTAAGAATGGCATAATCAAGTTACTGTTCTCTTGTGGGTTATGATTGAGTGTTGCAAGCTTTTTTTCTGATCTGTGATGGATAGCTCTGTGTATACTGTAACCATCTTTCCTGTTTCTCCACCGTTTGCATATTACATACATGTTATCACTCAAAATAATTTATTGCTAACAAAAAATGAAACAAAAAACATGCTACTGATTGTATGTATTTTTAAACAAAGCCTATTTTTTCTGTAAAAAAAACAAACAAAAAAAACTGTGTTCAGCACTTTTATTCTGGGTTGTGCTTTTGTTTTCTATATATTTATAATTTAGATCCAAATGTATATATTGTAAAATTTGTGCCTTTCGACTAATTCTTTAAAAAAAAAAGTTTTCTACTCATTAAAGGAAGGACTATATGAAATTGCAATCTTAACTTTGTAAACAAATAAAAACTTGAAGATTGCTGAAACTGAGTCTTTTGATCATCAGGGATAGGGCTGGGCAATATATCGATATTGTGATATGAGACTAGATATCGTCTTAGATTTTGGATATCGTAATCTGGCATGTGTTGTCTTCTCCTGGTGTTAAAGGCTACATTACAGTAAAGTGATGTCATTTTCTGAACTTACCAGACTGTTGTAACTGTTCTATTATTTGCCTTTACCCACTTAGTCATTATATCCACATTACTGATGATTATTTATCAAAACTCTCATTGTGTAAATATGTTGTGAAAGCACCAATAGTCAACACTACAATATCGCTGCGGTATCGAGGTATTTGGTCAAAAATATCGTGATATTTGATTTTTTTTTTTCTCCATATCTCCCAGCCCTAATCAGGAATGTCCCTATTCTTCCCCGCCCAGTTTAGGAAAAGGCCTTCCTGTAGTCCTGGAGGTTTACTGTGGGTTCATGTAGGAAGAGGCAGCATGTGTGACATCACCCCTCATTTATTTAAACTAGTAACATAAAGAAAATAAACTGAATAGATTAAATAGAGCAGAAAGAAAAAGTGAAGGCACAACTGCTACTCTTCAAACATCTGCACTCAGCAGCCAACCACAAACTTTAAATTCACAGAGGTGTGTGTGTGTGTGTGTGTGTGTGTGTGTGTGTGTGTGTGTGTGTGTGTGTGTGTGTGTGTGTGTGTGTGTGTGTGTGTGTGTGTGTGTGTCAACATTTAGAGAGATCTTAAGTACCAAATGTATTCATTAGAGGGAATGGCCCATTTCAGAATAATAATTAGTACAGTTATTTATTTATGCAATAATGTGTCTATCACTTCAATGTTGCAGCTGGTAAAGGTGGGGCTAATTTTAATTACTTCATAAACGGCTGGGTAGCTTGTGAATTTCAAGAATCAACAATCTCATCTTAACCTATAATGTAGAGTAGAAGTATAAAGTAGCAGAAAGGGAAAATACTCAAGTTCAAGCACCTCGAAAGTGTACTTGACTGAGTACCTAAATGTAGTTACTTTCCGCCACTGGCCTAGGGCCCCGTCATCTTGAAATCTGACGCAATACACTTGCTGCACATCATTTAGAACACTTTTACAGTTCTACTGTAGACCTAGGGGTACTTTGGAGGACTTCAGGGGGTACGTGACATTTTTTGGTTACATGTTTTTCAGTTACAAGGCTGTAGTTACTTCTACTGTCTTTTTTTTTTTCTCTCCAAGTTTTTGTCGCTGTTTTTGAAGTTTGTCATCTTTTTTGAAGGTGTTGTCGCTTGTTGTTGACCTATTCTTGCCTTCTTTTTTACTTTTTTCAAAGTTTTTGTCGCTTTTTTCAAAGTTTTTCGTTTATTCGAATTTTTTTGTCAATTTTGTCGCGCTAGCATTGCCTTCCTTCTTCCTACTGTGTTTTTTTTTTTTTTTTTTTTCCAACTTCCTGTCAGTGACGCTACACTCGCATGATGACGTCGTGAAACTCACCTGTACGTAGGGTTGGACGCCACTCCTCTTCACCTGTCTTCAGGAAGATTTAGGAGAAAGTTTTCAAACTATACTGCAATAGTCGCCGTGAGCAAGTGATACTTTAAAGAGCATTTCAAGAGTTAAAGTTGGACGAGTCGCGTGATAGTGACGGACAAACACCTACAGAGCGGACGTTTACAGGTAACATTCGGTATCATTACGTTAGCTCCACTGCTATCAAAGTTTGCTTGTAAAGTTACACAGGGAAAGCCTGGCGGTCAGCGTATACCATTATTATTATTATTATTATTATTATTAGTAATAGTAGTAGTAGTCTGACGAGGGGAAGGAGAAGTGGAAAAGAAACATTTAAAAGTGAAACCTTTTACTGAGGCAACTTAAAAGAAAACATATTTTGTGTAAATTAGACAAAAAGATTTAGGCGCTAGCCACGGAGCTAGCATTGAGCAGTTAGAGGCCTATAGATTATGACTGGATGTTTACAGGACTAAAGGCCTTATAGATTAATGATTCCTTCATGAGTTGGCTGTTTACTATTATAGGCCTACATGTCAGCTGTGGTTGTTATCATAGCGTGAAGTTTTTATTTTTTATTTTTTTTTTTTGATCTGTGGTTTACATAATGTACAGGGTATTTTTTTTTGTGTGTGTGTGTGTGTGTGTGTGTGTGTGTGTGTGTGTGTGTGTGTGTGTGTGTGTGTGTGTGTGTGTGTGTGTGTGTCTGACTGACTGACTGACTGACTGACTGACTGACTGACTGACTGTCAGCTGCAAGCCCCATTTTTTTTCCTCACCTTACTGGTTCTGCCACAAGTTTCTACCTGCCTGCCAGAGTTTCACAATGGTTTCGATTTTGCATTCCCAAACAGCTGCGTCTTCCTTTCTCTTGACTCCAGTCAGTGGATTCACTGATGTACTGTTTGTTCCCTTTGACATAAAAGCTGTTTCAGGATTTGAGTCTTGTTAAGTCGTTGTCTCCTTGAAGAGAGCGGTGTGAATGTGGGCGGTATGGATACAATTCTATATAAATTCTGTTTATTATTAATTGAGAAACTGTTAATGGATTAAAAACTCACGCTTTTGGGTGATCCAGCTAATCTTAAGTACTTCATCACATCGACCCCATGTCAAAAAATCTAATATATATCTAATATTGCTATAACGTAGATATGAGGAAAATATCTAATTGTGATTATTTTTGACTGATATTGCGATGTGATTCACAATATTGGAGGGATTGATCATTTTTGTATCTTCAGTCTAATTTTCATTGGAAAATATATATTATAGAGTGATTTTTTTTTTTTTAATTTTATTTTTTTTTTTTGCGGTGATCTATACCAAACCAAGATTTTTTTTTTTCTTTAGTCTGTAGGATAGGATTTGTAGGCCGGGATGTCTCTGTAGCATTACAACACTTTATTCAGAATGGTTAGATACATATTTTGGGGCGCCTGGGTAGCTCACCTGGTAGAGCATGCACCCCCATGTACAGAGGCTCGGTCTTCGCCGCAGCGGTCGCGGGCTCAATTCCGGCTCTCCCCTTTCAAGTCTAAGCTGTCCTGTCAAATAAAGGCCTAAAATACCCAAAAAATAATCTTAAAAAAAAAAGAAGATACATATTCTGACTTTAACAAATATTGCACCCTCCTGCGATTTGGATATTGCACTGGTCCATATTGCGATTTCGATAAAACTGTGATTAATTGTGCAGCCCTAGAGTCCACTATAAAGTGGGTGTTTGCAGTACTTAAACACTGTTGACAGTACATGCCATGAGTAACTCCTCTGTGAGTGGAAGCTAGAGCCGTGGTCTGTGTAATTACAGCCACTCTGTGGGCTCTGTAAACCTCTGGAGTATTTGTCTTTCAAATTGCTATACTTAGAAGGAAAAGCTTTTCTACTTCTCATCAACCACTAACCGCTGTAGCCAAGGCTTTATGTCTGTCTAAGTCATTCATATTTGTGAGAGGAGCTTGTTTGCATGATGAAGAATTCCAGTTATGTGTTAACGTAAAAGTAGGGCTCTGTATAGGGCCTGGTGTCGCCAATGATTTCCCGCATCAATTCCGACTCACAGGGCCCCAATTCGATTACGTTTCCGATATCGATTAGGTTAGGGAAACTTCAGTTACAATACTAATTTTGCTTGGATATAAAAGATAAAAGAGATTCTTAGCAAACGTATGCTGTAAATTGTACAAGCAAGAAGCAACCCTTAAAATATTTTTAGAATTCACCAGTTTAATGTTTACATTAATAATTGACCCCCCCCCCCCCCCCCCCCCTCCTTCCCAAAAAGGCATATATTAAAAGATAGATTTCGGGATTTTATTAATCAATATGAGATTGCTCAAACAACGTGAGAATCGATTAATTAAACCCAGCCCTACCTCTGTATTCATTTGGTATTAGTGAAACAAGATACTCTGGAGTTGAGCGTTGTACGTTTGCATGTTGGTAGGCCAACAGGAGTGGCCTTGGCTTAAAATGAAAGAAACACAGAACAGCCTCTGCAGTGGCTCTACTGCTGAAAAGACGTGACACAGGAGTGAGTGATTATTTACCTACTAGAGGGGGCACACCTTTGCTAAGTATTTGCTTCGATAACAGTAGTGGCTGCTTGCTGTTCTCAGTTTTCTTCCAACCTATTAATAATTCAGCACTGGTGCCCTGGCTGACCAGAGGCCAGCTGGCTGAACGCAGGCCCTGTTATTTTCAATTTGATCAGCTGTTTGGTATGGTTATCACTTTCTAAACTCCCTTCAGGTATAACTGCTCCTCTTTGTGTCTCTTCCTGGTAAACAAGTGTGCCACTGTGTCTCTTGACTGGGCAGGGCACCGATAGTCGAACAGAAAAAGATTGCATCACACTCTCATGCTTTGAGGTGTGCTTCAATCTTAACCTTGAAGGAGAAGTTCCGTCAAAGCTCTGTGTTGCCACAGTGTCATTTCCTGATCCTGAAATGCCACAGGGCCTGCGTAGGAACCCAGGAAACTTTACTCAGGGCAAGCAGACCTATAGTGTAGTAAACGCCCCGTCAATTATTAACAGCCCAGTGCTCTCATTCCCCCGACGTAACCATGGCACCCAGCAGACTGAAACTAAGCCAACAGCCTGGGACCTGCTGCTGCCGCTGCCTTGTGGGAAAGACTACAAGTTAACCTAGACACACACATACTACTGACATTGGGAGCGAGTTGATCATTCGACACATGCCCTATCTGTTGGAAGTAGAGGAATGTCAATTTGTTACTTGATTTTTATTTTAAGATCTTTAGTGGAATACTTTGAAGTGTCCTGTGGATTGTTTGTCTTTTGGGGACTTAGAGACCTGCATCAGTGGCTGAGATACAGACGACATGGTCATCCATCAGTCAGACTGAAGTGACTGAGGTGGTCAGCAGGCGTTTTTATTTTGTTTTTTTAAATAGAAGAAGACCACAACACGGTTATCGTCATGAATCTGACGCAGCGAATGAAGCTACTTAAGCACTTTGGCTCTGTGCCCCCGGAGCCTCCACCGCCCCTGCTGCTGGTGCCTGTAAGTGGATGGATAGTACTGTAACTGTAGCAATAACCTGTATGCAACCTCTTAATGCTGGCCAGTGCTGTTTGTCTGATGTTATAGTCCATATTCGGGTATCTTAATTTATTTGTATTGCACTACATCTGGTTGCAGTTTGTTGTAGCAGCAAGAGTGATATCACTGTTGCTGCTACTAACTCCCACATATCCTTTGGCAGATGCCTCATTACAAATGCATGTGTTCTGGCCAAGCTTTAGTCAAGCCCACAGATCTTTACTTTTTTAATTTTTAGTCAAGATCCAAAAGCTTCCATTTATGTACGACCTGAGGCAGGTTTATTCAGTTAGCTTAAATATAGAAAGTCATTAGTTTATACAAGTAAAAATACTAAATATTTGCTGGTTACAGCTTCAGAAATGCTAAGACTGTAATGTGATATTAATAAGTTAAAAGAACCTGATGATGATTTATCTTCTAGTATTTATTTTATTTTATATAAATATACATTTGTATATAATACCAGTACATTCAACTTAAAAAAGGTCAAATATACATGTTTGTACTGCAATTTTTAGCACATCTGCCAACATATATACACCGATGATAATATCTGGAAAAAAAAACCTGGCTCTCCCATCCGTCAGCCTGGCTTCATCATACATGCTGCAGTAGGTTTTTTTGGCTGCTTATCAGACTGAGAAATCCTAAGATACATTTATTTTTCGTTATTTTACATTTTATTTTACTAAATGAAAATAAAAACAAACATTGCAGCCCTACACATATGGCATTTTGAATAACAAGGAAATGTGTATGAGACATAAGTTTTGCATTGCACAATTCAGAATCCTGTCAGTTGAGGGTTGGAATACGCAGTGGCAGAATATGTAGTTTTAAGTGTAGACAAATATTTGTTCTGACTTGAAAGCAGCCAACTTTGAATTTTGCAGTTCAATGCACATGTTGCATGTATTTGTATTTCTTTGTGTGTACCCTTGAATTCCCATTGTCATGTTTTTAACGTCTGGAATCTGCTAATATTCATCACTCTTGACTCTCCTCTTCGCCGATCTGTGTATTGGGGAGGGGGGGTTAGTCAGGCAGTGCAGCTCCACCTTCAATCCCTGTTTATTAAAGGCCACTGGAGAGTGGGCAAAGGTTAGGTTGGGGGAGGAGCGCTCCAGGTGAGCTCTCTCCTACATCTTTCTTTCTTCTCTCCCTGCTGAGAGAGAAACACCACAGCTGGTCAAAGTACAAATAATTTCAGCGGGAGGAGGTCCGATTTCTTCTGGACGTGAGCCACCATCCTTACAGGACTGATCTGAAGAGGAAGTAACTGGAGTTGGATAGCTGTGGGATCTGTGATTGTTTACTTTCGGTGTTGCCATATGGAATATAAAGAGCTGGCTGTTCATTGAGCACCGGAGGCCACAGGTGTTTTGTTAGCCTAGAAATCCCAGTGGGAAATGGAAGTAAGGTTCAAAGACCAAGTGGTAAGTGGAGAGGGAGGAACACAAAGCATTAATGGTCTTACAGTATACCACTGCCTAAAAGTTTAAAAAAAACATAGCCGTTTAAAAATGAACAAAGGACCTTAATTATTACTGATATGTACAGTACAGTACAGTACAATCCCCTAGCTAAATGTTCCTGAGAGCTGGCAAGGTGAATACTTAAAGGGGCAGGAGGTTGTGGGCTTAAACTTAAACAGATTTTTACAGGAGCTTTTGCAGTGCTACTATATAGTTAGATGACGTAGTTTATGCAGTGTGGTTTATTGAAACGCCCCACTTGTGACTGAGAGGAATGATTTTCATTGCAGGCAGACAGACATTGATCTCCTTTTGTACAAAAGCCTGATTCGATTTTGGAAATCTCAACCTATATTTAGAAAATTCCCTCGACTGAGGACTGATGGCATGACTACTGTTTGCATATTTTCTTCCTTTTACCTTCAGTGGTGGATGAGAATTGAATACAGCAGTAATTGCAACATTAGTTTGATTAGTTTTCTCAGTAGGGCAGTTAAAGGAGTTGTTTGGCAGACATGTTTGCAATGTTTCATTTTTGATCTCTGCGTATTCTGGTTTATAATCCTCTTTGGACTTGTTTACGCTGGATGATCTTCTGATCCACGCCGGGTAAAAAGACTCTGTGTAAATGAGCTGCCATTACTATTTTATCTTGCACCAACTAGTGTTTTTTTTTTTTTTTTTTTTTAAATTGACAGATTATTATTGTCCACGTTCAGTTGTGAGCTCACAATAGCCTGCACACACTGTAGCTATAACTAACTGCAGTGAAACCACAATCTCAAACATTAACCCCTTCAGGTTTCAGTGTCAGTTTTGTTTGAGAAAATCCACAGCCAGCGTGTGCGTGTGTGCATGTGTGTGTGTGCGTGTGTGTGTGTGTGTGTGTGTGTGTGTGTGTGTGTGTGTGTGTTTTTTTCTCTCCCCCACTCAGGTTTATGATTAACTTGGTCAAACAAATGGCCCACTGTTCACCGGTCACACACTGTACAGCTGTGATTGCGGTTGCCTCCACCAGCGAGTTTGAGATTTTTGTGGTCATCATATTTGAGATTTCTGCCCCTTAATGATCAGTGTTGTTTTTTTTAAACTTAGATTGACTTCAATCTTGTTTTGTAAAAGGTATGTTTGCATGATCAAACATACCTTTTCAAAAACACTGATCGTGGTGTATTTTTAGGCGATGCGTTTGGGTGTGACAGGGCATACTTGGCTGGTGTTTGTGCCCATTGAGCGGTAATGGTTGCACTGCCATTAACTGTCACTGCCCTGTACTGGTTGTGTGACTTGCATATTCTGCCCTTGTGTTTGAACAAACTCCAAGCTGTTTATATCACTAGACTACAACATCTCCGTGTCTGACTAGAGTAGTCGCTTTAACTGTTCTCACTGTAACTAAAGCATGTGCCGTCGGTGCTCTATGAAATATAGTCCACGGTCAGCCCACACTTTTGAAAAAGTATGTGGAAAATGATAAACCCGAGAGGCACGTTGTCATGTTAGTGCAGCAATTACAAAATGTGTGGTATGGTGTGTTAGTTAGTGGTAAATGTAGAAATGTGACCAAGGTGAACAAAGCGTCTTCATAGAAATGGTTTAGGAAATGTTCACAATCTTCAAAACAAGTAGCCTATATGAGTGAAAACTCGACCGTCTACACAATGACTCTACTATTTCAGCCTCAGGGTGGAGTGATCTGACTGTTTACAGAGTGTCAAATGTAGAAATGGGCTCTATAGAACAGGCACAATGACTCTGACAACGTGTCTCTATATAAATAGTTTGCCTCTAGAGATGCCACGTTTGGCGGTTAATAGATTAGTAAATCAACAGAAAATGTATTGGCAACTATTTTGATAATCAGATAATCCTTTTTTAAGATTTCAGGTTCCATGTTCTCATATCTCAGGATTTGTTGCTTTTTCTTTGTCATATCTGATAGTAACGGACATCTCAAGACGTCAACTTGGGCTGTGGTAAATTGTAATGGCAGTTTTTCACTATTTTCTGACATTTTATAGCCTGGATGCCAGCCGAACTTAGCCCCGCTCACAACATTTAAGGTCGGGAAGTTCAGTCTGGACTTGATCTGTTGTGGAGCAACTATGCTTGAACCAGAGCTGTTCGGACCAATCTAATTATCAGGGCAGGCTTTATACGATGATGGACAGATGATCAACAGTAACGTAATCGACCACGTTACTTGGGTTGAATTCGTTTTCGATTGGTTGTAGTGTATCCAATTGAGTGCAGAGGCATTTTATTTCCTGGTTCGGTTGAAACACGCCCCATAATCACAGCCCAATGGAGCGGTATCGGACTCCCATTCTGATATGTTCCGGAGAGCTGGCAAGCTAGCAATATGAACCTTTTAGCATGTTGTTATTAAAGTGGGCTGAGGGAAAACTACACTTCTGCACCTCCGCTTGGCTCTGTTGTCAGGCTTTAGGAAAATAAAGCCGTGACAGGAGACTTTGGCCAATCACAGGTAATTTCAGAGATAGAGAGAGCATTCCTATTGGCTGACCTACACATGCAGTGCAGACAGAGAGGGGAGAGGGAGAGCAGCAGGAAAAAGTCTCACTCTACTTCAATTTTATGCCATTTTAATCAAGAAAATAACTGTCTGATTAATCGATAATGAAAATAACCGTTAGGTCCCGCCCTACTTTTCTTTATACAATGTTCTTTCTGTGTGTACACCTACTAAAAAAAAAAAAGCCCTGGATGTTTTGTTATCAGTACTGCAGGGACATATAGTATGAACACACACACACACACACACACACACACACACACACACACACACACACACACACACACACACACACACACACAGCCGGTAGCCCCTCCTCCATACCGGTCAGGCAGGATTGAGACAGGTGAGGGCATGTTGAGAAGTTGAGTCGTATACACACTGTTCCTCCTTGGCTCAAGCTCAACTGTCCTCCCTGTAAGGACCTGGATTATCGGGATTAATTATTTGTGATTGATCATTGTCAACGATAAATCTTCCTTTGCAAAAACATTATTGTTTTTTCTTTCTTTCCAGAAACCTGGTATGGAGGAGCTAACAATATGGGAGCAACATACAATCACACTGATCAAAGTAAGTTGTTATTTGTTAAATAATCTATATATGAAGTGCTTCAAATGACATGCATTTCAGATGTGAAGGTGTTAGGGGTTATGATAAGGATATGGATGTCTTTTCCTATGTAAACTGTGTTAAAAACCTGTAAAAATACTATGTAAAAACACAAATTACATGGAATTCCCAAGTAAACCACTTATCTTTGGTGCATCAGTGATGTTTGGTCTGTGCTGAGTGGCTGCACAAATGCAGAAGTGAAAGTCGATGCTCGATGTATGGGACGGAGGCAACTTCAGTATCATTTCCTCCGGTATTCTAAAAGTGCTTGACCTTGCTTCAGATCTCTCAGTTTCAGAGCACATACTTTGGCAGGAATTTCAGATAGACACACCCTGCTGCGCCCCACAGCGCCTGCTGCCTCTTCACTATCCTGCCTCAGACTGAATGCCACTCCCTCGATCTCTCTACACATGCTCATACTCGGCCCACTTACTTTCCAGCATTCTTTCTCTTTGTTTGTGTTACTCTGTCATGTGCTTGCTGTAATTTTGTCTCTTTCTCTCAGAATGTCCTTGAATTTCCCCTTGGGGATCAATAAAGTATATATCTATCTATCTATCTATCTGTCTATCTAGGATCCCAAAGTGGGGTTTGGCTTTGCCATTTCAGGAGGCAAGGACAAGCCTCACCCAGACAACGGGGATACAGCTGTGGTGGTGTCAGATGTGCTGCCAAATGGACCAGCCATAGGACGACTGTTGTAAGTTGGCTACCATGGCACTGGCTGGACTGTAGGAACTTTTAAAACTTGACTGTTTTATATTAAAAAAAAACAACACATGATTATTACTTACTTGAAAGGTCCGTTAACCTGCCAACAGAACCTGCCTCATATGTGTATTTGCTTGTGCTCTTCAGCAACAAAGACCAAATTGTCATGGTCAATGGGGTGTCTATGGATAACGTCCACTCTAACTACACCATTCAGACCCTCAAATCATGTGGCAAGACTGCAAATGTAGTAAGTATGGAGCACCAAAACAAACCGCTAAATGACTTCTAATCCACGATGTATCATGGCCCCCTTGAGTGTCTAAATCTTTGGCCCTGTTCGTCTTTCTCTCTCCAGACGTTGAAACGCCCTCGCAAGATCCAGATTCCAGCCACCACCAGACCGACTCGAGCCGTCTCCCAGTCCAACCTGCTGGACCACGACCCTCCCAGACGAACACGCCGCTACTCTGACGGCAGCGACGACCGAGACGGCAACCGTTACCGCGCCCGCAGCCCCTCGCTCGACCGCAACGGCCATGGGAACACACTACCGTTGATGTCATCGGGGTACAAGAGGCTGCCAGCTCAGGACGTTGCAGAAAAACCCATCAGAACTACACTGCTTAAAAAGAAAATCACAGATGGTAAGACTTCAGTCACCCGTTTGTCCTGAAGTACTCGTGGGGGAGAGTACTGATGTCTGACCGGACTTTTGTTGTCGTTCTCTTTCTGCAGAGTACGGATTGAAACTAGGCAGTCAGATCTTCATCAAGCACATGACAGAAACCGGCCTGGCTGCAAAGGAAGGAACGCTGCAGGAGGGAGACCTCATCCTCAAGGTGAGAATTAAGATTTGGATGATTCATCTAAAACCACTGTGTCAACACAACATGAATGTAATCCTCAGTCAAGCAGATGTTTACAAGTCCTGTTTTTTTTTTTTTTCTCTCTCCTCCCTCTTCTTTCTAATCGTGTTAAATGACGTGTCCCCTCTGACCAGATCAACGGCATAACGACGGAGAATCTATCCCTGCTGGAGACCAAGCACCTGGTGGAGAAGAGCAGGGGCAAACTGACCATGACGGTCCTCAGGGACAACCGCAAGTTCCTGGTCAGCATCCCCGAGGTGGAGGACAGTCCCCCCAACAGTGAGGACGACCACCGCCAAGACAGTAGCACTGAACTGGAAGGTGAGGGAGGGAGGGAGGAAAGGTGGGAGTATTACATGTGAGCGTGGTGTGCTAAGGTGAGAGTAAAAGCAGCTCTGAACCACAGTATGTGAGCGGAAAGACAATGACGTGAATGAGAGAAAATAAATGGCTTCACAACGTTGTCTTCTGTTTCCCATCAGATATTTCAGACCTCGACGAAGACTCCCCCACTCACCGAACGTCCCGTCAACCCACCAGAGAGAAACGGACACGCAGGTACGCACAACACCCACCCCACCACCCAAAGTAATAAACATAAAGGGTAACACTTTACTTGAAGGCTTCTACATAAGAGTGACATAACACAGTCATGAAACATGAACCCTAACTTGTCATGACAAAAACCTAATGACAGAAGCATTATGTCATAAACGTTTGACTTGTTTATAATGTTTATGACACATTCATGACAGTGTCATGTCACTATTATATAAGATACCTTCAAGTAAAGTGTAACCACATAAAGAAGAAGAAGTAGTAGTAGTTGTAATGTTATAGTAGTTCAGTGTATTTTCTTACACTGTTATTTCTTGGGAGAGATTTATCTCAGTCTGTCTGTCGTAACGCAAAACTTGTCTCACCACTGACCTGCTAGTTTCGTAATCTATCCACAAGGCCATCTGACATTGTTTGTTTAATAGGTAGTTACTAGTTTGCCATTTCCTCTATGTGCCAAACCCACATCATCTTTGTGTGGTGTGTGTGTAGATCAGGCAAACAGGTAGTGAACACAGTAACAGTAATATAACATCGTTTAATGTCGTTTTCATGATTCTATTGGAAAAGCATGGTATTCTGTGCAGTGTATTTTGAAACAGACATGTATTAAGAGCTTTGCTCTTTTAGCTCATAATGTAAAGCAGTAAAACTAACATTTAAGGACTTTTCTCCTATTTTAAGAATAAAGGCACTATAGAGTTTCTTTATCTTTTTTTATTTATTTGTTTTTGTTACTCAGAACGAGAGCTGAACCACCTCCAGCCAAGTCTCGGGATTCATCACCAATTCGCTCCACCTTGACCCGGCCTCCCCTAAAAATCTATGCACCTCGCAGAGGTCAGACCACACACAGAGCACAATTAAGCTGTTGATCATTTCCTGAGTGTGATTTTAAGTCGAACTGTGACTTAATACTGTGATAGCAAAGGTTTAATATTTCTGTGGCTGCTGGAATTTGCACTGAGATTGAAGATGTAGGTGATATTACACAGTCGGACAATAAATCATGCTTTTTGTTTACTATTTGATTCTTTAGCTCCATCAGAGTCTGAGTCGGACCGCAGTGCCTCTCCTCCTCCTCCTCCTGTCAGAAAAGACAGTCCAGACATGAGGGACCACTCCAGCAAATACAAGTCGGTTCATTTTCATTACTGTTTAATTGACTAAATGTTCAGCAAACTCTGTGTTTGGGCACATCACCTGTGTGTTTCAGATGTGTAGATAAAAGACAGATCATGACATGCAAAATAGATGAAGACTGACTGATCTTTTTGAATGTTGGAGAGATAAAACATTTGTATCAGATTTAATATGCAGTAAGCTCTCAAACATCCAATAAAATGACATTTGTCTAGGAATCAATAGTTATAATTCTTTCTTTGCTCTCTGTCTAGAACTTCGTCTGGTATGTCCATCGTCCCCAACCCCCGGTCCTCTCCTGTAGTCCCCAACTGGAGCACCTCTCGCAGCACCTCTTCCATCTCACAGCCTCGCAGGCCGGTGTCGGAGTCCGACTCTGACCACAGCTCTCCACCACGCAGACGGAGCCCCCGCCCAGACAGCAGATACAAGTAAGGACAAAGGTTGATTGAATTCCAAGCTTAAAGAACCTAGTGAATCCCAATGATGGCCAACACCATGAGAAATCAAACTTTTTTTCCCACCAGATATTTTCTAACTGTCTTTTGCTCACACTTCTCCCCGACCAGAGTTCTTCCTGATCTGCCTCACACTAGCCTGAGACCCAACCCCATTAATGTTCGCCAGGAGCCACCAAGGAGGATCAACTCTCCTGTCAGAGTCCCGCCCCCAGGTCAACACACACACACACACACACACACACACACACACACACACACACACACACACACACACCAAAACAACTTCCATTTGATATGGGTGGGAATCACCAGAGGCCTCACGATACTTATGTCACGATACGATATTATTGCGATTTTAAACATATTGCAATATTCTGCGATTATATTGGAATTTATTACCTTTTTTCCCAACTTCAAATTTTTCCCAATTTCAAATGATGTCTCCAAAAGGAAACTTTGTCAACATCTGTTTTATCTAAAAAGATACATTTCTCTGTTTGTTCATCTAACTTCACTTTTAATGCTGCAAAATAGAATTGTCAAGCAGACAAACTAACCAACACATAACAAAAGATTGATACTTGGCATCTGTGTGTCGATACAGTATTGCCACGGAAAATATCGCGATACTATGCTGTATCAATTAAAGAAAGTACTTGTTTTATGCTGCAGCACAGGGAAAGCAGTACTTGTTGCTGTTTTAATGTGCCATATTCTATAACTGTTGTTCTCCTCATTCTCAGACTCTGATTCCGAGTCAGAAGTCAGCCTGGCGCCTCCTCAGAGGCAGAGCACCACGTACAGTCAGGACTCCCTCAGCAGATACAGGTACAGATGAAGGTCCACCCAACCCCAACCTCCAACCCCCACCCCCTCCCCGAAACCAAACAAGATCTCACGAACTGGGACACTGATCAGACTGACGCTCCTGTTTTTAACATTAACTAATTACATGTTTTTATTTATCCTTTAAAACTTAAATGACCCCTTTCTGTCTTGTTTTTTTTTTTATTTTATTGATTTGCTCGTGTTGTGTCTTAAGTCTTATTTTGTAACCTTTTGATTTTGCTTGATTTGTGTTTTTGACTGTGTACCAAGTGTTTGTGTTGACATTTTGTTAACCAATTAAATAAAAGTGACTTATACCGAACACGTCCCTCTCCTGTATGTGGCTACATGCTGATTAAACAGAGGACCCTTATCACTGAAGAAACAATATTCCAGTCAAACATCTGTAGAATAGTTCCCTGATTGAAAATGTGCATGTATATTCAGCATGTTATAAAAAAAAAAAATTTGAGTAAACACGACATGACAAGATCAGGAAATACTACTAATATGACGGAGTGGTTAATTTTGGTCAGTTACAAAGCAGTTAACCATCAAAGAGAGAGCTTCCCTCAGAGACAATAAGGTGAATATTCAACATTTCAGTCTCATCCTCTCATCAATATTTAGCCACGGGTCCCCCCCTCTCCAAACGTAACTGAGATTTGCTGTCTTCCTCCTCCCTCACTCCCGCCTCCCTGTCTTCTCTTCCAGAGTCTTGCCAGATGTTGCCCTGCAGCCCCAGTTGGAGCCGCCACGATGGAGCGCCCCCAGCATCACTGCCAGCAATCCGCCACAGAAAGGTGTGTGTGTGTGTGTGTGTGTGTGTGTGTGTGTGTGTGTGTGTGTGTGTGTGTGTGTGTGTGTGTGTGTGTGTGTGTGTGTGTGTGTGTGTGTGTGTGTGTGTGTGTGTGTGTGTGTGTGTGTGTGTGTGTGTGTGTGTGTGTGTGTTGAAGTTTGTTTGTAATAAGTTAGTTAGCATTATGCACTGTGGAGGAGGGAGCGTCTGTGTGTTATTGTTTGAATTTAAAGAGTATTATGCCTTATTTGTGGCACATTTTACATAGGAGTTCAAATTGTAAATTAACTTGGGATCTTTTCTTAATAATGTGTTTTTACAGACATTGTGCTCTACATTTTAGCTACTGGCCAATTAATATCTGGCTTCCAAAAAGATTTGCTGATATATGAAATTGTTTTCATAACCACAGCTTTTATTTATGTATCTTCCCAGCTGGTTCAGAGTCTGAATCAGAGGCCAGTTACACATCTGTCCCTCGCAGGGATTCTACAGACAGCACAAACTCCAACCCGGCTAACAACCGATACAGGTGAGAGACACCTGTAAGATCTTTTGTCAGAAGTTAACTCTCCACAACATGTCAGGTGTCTGTTGGCAAGACTTTTTGCAACCGACAAGTTACGAGTATTCAACCACCCAACAGTCTCAAAAGCTAAAACGTATTGCTTCATACCAGCAGGCTGTTGATAATAACCCTAGCAGGTGTACAATCAGAAATGGATCACATAATATGCCTACAGCTTGTTAAATGTTTGATAGTCAACTGAAAATTCTTACATAATTGGTCTTTAATATCTTTCATTGTACAGTCAATAGGAAAAGTGTTACCTAAAGAGTCTTTATCACAAAGTGAGGTCATGTGAGTCAGGCTCTCTCTATCAGGCAAGACTGACACTTATAGTGGTGCTCATACGTTTATGAACCCATGCTAAAGTTGAATAAAAAAAGCATCTTTTGGAAATTGATATTAATACCTTAATTAAAAAAATAGGATAAATCCAACCTTTAAGGACATCAATTTTCTTTGTGAATGAATAATGTATCGTAAATAAATAAATGTTCTTCCTTAAAATACAGGGGGCATAAGTGAGTACACCCCTATGATAAATTCCCATAGAGGCAGGCAGATTTTTAAAGGCCAGTTATTTCATGGATCCAGAATACTATGCATCCTGATAAAGTTCCCTTGGCCTTTGGAATTAAAATAGCCTGGCTAACAGCCGGGTTTTATCATTATTAAAAGCTGGAACTTTATTTAAAAAGATTAATAAACAATGAATCAACCCATGAACATTTGCTGTAGTGTTTAAGTGCTGAACACACAGTTGAAATGGGAAACGTGAGTGCACCTTTCAGGTAACTGCTGATACCGACAGAATGTCTGACTGGTTCATCTGCTTAACACAAACACGAGTGTTCTCTCATTGTAACGCACTCTGTACACACTGATGCATATGACAGGACTTCCTACAAGGATTGCATCACATAATGTTTCACATTCAACTGCTCACGTACAAACACATTTCAGTTTTGATGAGATATTTGAATTAACAATCTCACTTTTGACAGTTAAAACACTTTTTTTTTTTTTGTTTCTTGTTATGCATCACAATATGACAAAAAAGGTTAAATGACATTGTAGTTCATTACATGTATTTATCTTTCAATCAGAGTCCTGCCTGAGAAAAAATCAACTTCAGTTGCCGTGCAGCAGGAGGCTCCTTGGCGTGTCCAGTCACCCATCAGACCGCCTTCTGATGGTCAGTTTACTCTCCTGTGTTACACACACACTCATCCTCATCATCTTTTAGAGCAGAGTCAAGTCAAAGTTAGCCCTGACCACACTCTCTGTTATCTGTTTACCTCATTCAGAGTCCGACCAGCTGTTAGATCTCAGGAGGTCTGGCAGCTCTGAGCGGGGTGAGAGCCACAGCAGGTACGGCTGAGCACCCAACATGCACTTCATCAAAAT
>CM042322.1:13334925-13507425 GCA_023566125.1 Zingel zingel | reverse complement strand
GAGGAGAGGTGTTCAGGGTGGTGGACACAATGCACCGTGGGAAGTTGGGCAGCTGGCTGGCCAGCCGCATGGGGAACGACCTGCACGAGATGGAGAAAGGCACCATACCCAACTTGGCCAGGTCGGGAAGAGATAGGAAAAGAGATTTCAGATTTCTAGTTTAACCAAGAACCATGATGCAGTTCTGACGTCTGTCATTATCTCCTGCAGGGCTGAGACATTGGCCAGCATAGAGAAAGCTCAGCGGGTGAGTGGAGAGAAGCAGGTGGCAGGGCCGAGAGCTGAGTTCTGGAAACTACGAGGACTCAGAGGAAACAAAAAGAATGAAAAGAACATCCGCCGGACTCGTGAGGACCTGTTGCAGCTCACCATTCAGGGCAAATTCCCAGCCTATGAGAGAGTCCTGCTCAGAGAAGGTTGGCGTGTTTTTTCACCCTCACACACACACACACACACACACACACACACACACACAGATGATGTCCTGTGGAATCATGTCCTAACTCCAGTCCCAACGAGTCAAGTGAGTTTCAATAGCCCTGAATTATTTGTGTCTCCAGCTAATTTCAAAAGACCAATTGTCATTATGGGTCCTCTTAATGATATCGCCATGGAGAAGCTGGTCAGAGAGATGCCTGATGAATACGAAGTGGCAGGTTGGTTTCTTCTTTTTCACCAGACTCATGAAAGCATAAGAAAATGTTCTCCTAACTTTTTTAGTTTTATTAGTTCTCCTGATCTGATGTTTACATTATAAACATTATGGCAGACATGGTTCCTCGCAGTGGAGGAGGAGACGGCGGCTCCACAGTTATTAAACTGGACACAGTGAGGAGAATAGCAGAGAAGGTGAGCTAGTCTTTAATTGACCAGAAGTTAGAAAACGTGACATTTAGTCATTTTTAACGTCAACGTGAGTCTTGTTTTGTTCGCGTTCTTGCTTTCCCCTCACACCCTACTTTTTCTCTTCTCCTTTACCCAGGACATGCACCCTCTTCTGGACATCACTCCCACTGCAGTGGAAAGGCTGAACTACATCCAGTACCACCCGATGGTACTGTTCCTGGACCCTCACAGCCGCAAGGACGTCAAGGCCATGAGGCAGAAGTACAGCCCCAACTCCAACAAGAGCTCCAGACGCCTTTACACACAGGCCCTTAAGCTGAAGAAACACTGCAGCCACCTTTTCTCAGGTAATGGCACATGACATGAGCAAAGTCTATCCCTGTCATATCTTTGAAATCATTGAAAATACAGTACAAAATATAAATGTAACTTATGTTTTCTTTATTTGTCTAGTTATTTGGTTTCAATTTACAATGTTATATATATATATATATATATATATATATATATATATATATATATATATATATATATATACATATATATATACATACATTTCTCACTCTGCTGACTTTCCCTCCAGCACGTATTGACCTGCAGCCCAGCTCCACTGTTTGGTATGAGAGTCTAAAAGATAAGATCCGCCATCAACAGTTAAAACCTGTCTGGGTGTCTGAAGTGACGGTACAGCACGCACGCACGCACACGCACACGCACACACACACACACACACACACACACACACACACCTGATTATTTCACATTTAACCCCTTTTCTCTTTGTTTTAAGTCAAGTATGTTGCCACATTCTAACATAAAATCTTGGGAAAGGTCAACCATTAAGCAATAGATTCACAACCTTGCATGTACTAATGCTTTTTTTATTTATTATATGATTTGTTTTGGAAATCATTTATGGTTCCAATGATTATGAAATTTCATCACACAACAAACTTAAAACTTGCCTTAAACTGGGTTAATTCTTTTGTGTGGCAAAAGGAAAACCTAATAAAAGCAAAAGTTGCTAATTTAGAATAAATCTTTAATATGTAATTGGATGTTTTATTTATTTATTGCAAAAAAAGAAGTTAAAAATTAAAAAAAAAAGTTTTAACTTAATTTATTACCTGTTCAAATCAGTCTGTTCTCTTGCTGTCTAATGGCAAACTAATAACTAAAATGATCTTTTTCTGTTCAGTTGGAGAGTGGTGCTGAACAGGACTTGGATGCACTGGACCAAACCCAGTCCGACTACCTGAGTGCTGCCAGTGACCTGGAGGACACTGATGGAGAGCCCTTCACCGATGGAGACGCCTACACCGACGAGGAGCTGGAGGAGGCTTACCACGGTCAAAACGCAAACACGCTCCCCAAAGGGTCCAGGGTAGCTGGAGCTGCTTTAGCCCGATCGTCTGAGCCTGCCTTTGGGCACCAAAGCCCCACCGCGGACCCTGAGCCTCACGACGACACGTACTCGCTCAGAGAAATCCCACCGTTGATGCATGTACCCGAGCCCAGGACAACCCGCCTGGAGAGTTACAGCCCACCTCACAGCGCTGCCGAGGAGGAAGACGCCTCTCAGCGCAGTTTTACAGACTCAGATTTCAGTGCGCTCGATGTGGTTGCACCCACCTCTCCGTCAGATGGACCCCCGGATTTTAAAGCCCCCGACCCCTCCACTCGGTACTCTGTAAAAAATCCCACATATGCTGAGTTGCAGCCTGAGAGCACACAACATGCCAGCCTGTCTGCTATCGAGGAGAAATTACAACAGGTATCCAAATTTTTTCTCTTATTTAAAGGACTATACCTGTGTTTTTAAGTATTTGAAGCCATTTACTTTTAACAAAGTATAATTAATTGGTCAGTAAATTGACTAACATTTTTCTTATTTAATTAATTGTCTTTTTTAAGCAAAAATGTAAAGTAAAGCCTGGTTTTGGCTTCTAAACTGTAACTATTTGCTGGTTTATTCTTCTAAACTAAATATCTTCGAGAGTTGCACTGTTGATTGGACAAAAAATACATTTAAATGTGGCAACTTGCACTTTGGGAAAACTGTGATGGAGATTTTTTTTAAAGTTTTGTAATAATTTATAAACCAAACAATTATTATTATTATTGTTATTTGATTATTTGAGAAAAGCTTTGCAGATTAATCGATAATGAGAACAATTGTTATTTGCAGCCCCAGTGTACTTTAAAATACTGTGCTTGTGCTGTGTAATATAAATGCTGGGGGGGAAAACATCTTAAATGTGAGGGTTGGCTCTCAAATAGTGCCTTTTTTTTATAAACCAAAAGCTACATTAACCTTTTTTCCTTTTTAATCCTTTTTTTCTCCCTTGTTTGACAGCATAGTCTACAAGTTAACTTTTCTTGCATGGAAAGTCAATAATATAAAAATAAATGCTTTGGAAAATGGTTTTCAGTACTGTAAAGGATATTCATTTCATAGCATGCACTTAAAAGTCTAGAAACACCATTATAGTGCTGTTTGTGTTCAAATATAATGTGTGTTTCCTTTGTTTAAACTT
Organism: Zingel zingel; assembly: GCA_023566125.1. Taxonomy (NCBI): domain Eukaryota; kingdom Metazoa; phylum Chordata; class Actinopteri; order Perciformes; family Percidae; genus Zingel; species Zingel zingel. The sequence continues at coordinate 13,504,042 of CM042322.1, read as the reverse complement.
ATTTGTTTATGTCAAGAATCATGAGAAACTAAAGTGACCAAGTTCTTGTTTAAAACCCATCTTGTCCTCTTTTCTAGACTCGCTCTGCAGAGCCACAGTCACAAGCTGAGGAGAAGAAGGGCCCTCAGTTTATTGTGTAAGTCTTCTCCTGTGGTCTTGGTGTTTTAGAGTAAAGCCAGACTGAGGCTAATGCGCTAATAATGACCGTTCTCTCTTGCTCTTTGATAGGCTAGCACATCATCACCAAGCAGTCCAGTTCCGACGCACACAGATCCGAGGCAGCGATAGCTCTGATGATGACGAGTGCGAGGCGGATGACATTGAATGGGGTCCTGCAACAGAACTCTAGAGTTTGCATTGAGGATTACAGATGGAGTCTGCTAATCAAACAACAATATGGAAACCATTTCAATCTCCCAAGAAACTCTTTTGGATTGTTCTTCAAAATATTTTTTTAATATTTCCGAAAATGTACACTAAGGGCCTTGTTCAGGTGTGGGATAGTGGAGATTTCTACAATTTTGACATATTACAAGAGGTTTTACATCTAAAGAAAGGTTCTCACAACAATGTTAAGAACAAAGTGCCTGTTTTTTATTTAAATAACTCCATGTCAAACAAATCAATTTGCCAGTTTGTTACTGCTACTGTAACATATAAACACATTCTAGTTGTATTAGAAATCATACTGAATTAGTCTTTTCATAGAAATATGCCAGAACATTTGTGAAATGTTTGGATGCCTCTTTAACTTTTTCTACATTAAACTGTTTTCCTAAATTTTAAAAGTGGGTTTGTTCAATCGTACAAAGTGGCAAAACACCATAATTGTGTAATAATTATTGAAATTAAGCTTTTTTTCTTTTTACATTGTACGTCAGTGGAGCAATCTTTAAATCCTCTTCAGGCTTCTTCCACTTCTAAATGCTACTCCTTTTACATACTTTCACCTATAGACATCATTCAAACTTTAAACTATCTACATAACCTTCAGCTATTAGAAAATAATTCAGCTTTTTGACATCTTTTAGAGTTTTTGTGTTATCACGGTTTCTATTTTTCAACATACTAATCTAGGACTGTTTTCAACATGAGTTATTTGGTGGCATGGTGGCTCAGTGGATAGCACTTCTCCAACTAGCACCAGCAAGTAGGCACTGCAGACTCTCACCCTCGGTTAATTCCCCAGTCCAGGCTGGGCCTCTTAGTGTGGAGTTTGCATGTTCTTCCAAACTTTTTTTGACATACATGTACTTTACTATAGGTGCTTCTCATGTCTCTTAAATTGCCTCCACGTGCCTCCCTTCGTTGCGTCTTAGTCCCTCCCACCGAAGAGGCACCGGAGAGACGTGAGGAAATCATCGGAGGAGCGAGGAAACAAGCAAATGTGTTTTAAAAGGGATGATACATCCTTTCCTCTGAAGTGTCGCATGACTTTGTCAGCTGTATGTGCGGCGTTAACCACTCCTTCAACTGCTAGGCTTCCGGGAAGGCTGCTCTCATGTATCCTCAGCTCCTCGATGATCCCTCCTCGTTTCCTCGGGGCAGAAATAAGAGCTTTGAGACGGCCTTTACCAGGTAGGCACAGAACAACTTCCAGTTCGACCGAGGAGTCGAGGAGCTATCAAAAAACGGCCTTGAGATGCAGCTTATGACTTTTTTCGGTATACTATTCATAGACTCTTTTCGACATACCATACCATCACTTTTTTCAACATAGTATGACTCTTTTTGACATACTAGTATGTCGAAATGTGTAAAGTATAGTATGCTTCGACATACTATACTACTATGATCGCATTTTCCGACATACTATGACTATTTTTGACATACTATCACTTTTTTATCGACATGCTGACTTTTTTTTTCAACATTCAATACTATGACTTTTCTCGACATACTATACTATGAATTTTTTGTGGCTCAGTAGTTAGCACCACTCCAGCTAGCACCAACAAGCAGGCACTTCAGACCCTGACCCAGGTTCCAACATGGCATCATGATTGCAGGTTCGATTCCCAGTCTGGGCTGGCCCTTTTTTCATTCTGCATGTTCTTCCAGACTGTCTTATTATGACTTTTTATTATACGTGACTTACACAAATAAAACCACATCTATTCTTCACAAACCACTCCTGTGTTTCATACCTGAGGCGGGGCTTGAACCCACGTCTCCTGGTCGTCGTGCGGTGCCCTTCCCCATTGGACTATCTCCAAGAGTGATTAACACAAAGAGAAAGAAGAAACGTCACCTTCATCAACCTTGTCTTTTCCTTTTGTTGCCCCTTAAAAAACTCTTAAACAAGCAGATAATCCTTGAAAACCCCTTAACACTTTCAAAGACTTAAGTGATAACCTATCAAACCCTTTAATATAGTATAATGCATTTATCTATCCATGAAATAACCTAATACCTGCTTCACAGAAGTGAAGCGACTGTGAAGTTCAATCTTAGTTGAAATATTGAGATCACTTTTCAGAGTCCTGAGAGCTCAACTGGAAAAGACACTGCTCCACCCTTGAAAAAGACTTACAGAAATGAAACCACAGTAATTCTTAACAAACACTCACGTGTAGCATACTTGAGGCGGAGTTTGAAAGCATATCTCCTGGTTGTCGGGTGGCGTTCTTCCCCACTGGACCATCACCCGGGGTAATGATCCAATGAGAAAAAAGAATCTTCACCTTCGTCAACCTTGTCTTTTCCTTTTGTTGCCCCTTAAAATCTCTTAAACATGCAGATAATGCATTAAAACATCTTAAATGTGCAGATAATCCTCGAAAAAACCCTTTACACTTTCCAACACTTAAGTGATGACCTATCAAACCCTTTAATATAGTGTAACGCATTTATCTATCCATGAAATAACCTAAATCCTGCTTCACATAAGTGAAGCGACTCCGTAAAGTTGAACCTTAGTTGAAATATTGACATGCCTTTTCAGAGTTCTAAGAGCTCAACTGGAAAAGAAACTGCTCCACAGTCTGAAGGTTGTGATTCAAGTCCCACCTTTGCCGTTTGTGTTTTTCTGTCTCATAAAGGAGTCTCTTATGGATAAAATCCTGTGCCTGAACTCATTAAAACGCCTCAGGGGAAGAAATCAGTCCCAACATGTTTCTGTCTTCTTTTAGGACGAAGAGTAAAAACATTTGATCGACTTTCCAAACAGGAAGTCACTCATAACTGAGCTGAAATGTCTCAGAGGAGTTTGAACCTGCTAATGGAGGCCACACTGTTTTTAGTCTCAAGGGATATAAGTCCCTCTGGCCACTTTTTTGCATGCTATACTATGACTTTTCAACATATTTTATTTGGTGGCTCAGTGGCTCAGTGGTTTGCAATGCAGCAAGGAGTATGTCCAGCAGACTCTCACCCTTAGTTCAATCCCCAGTCTGGACTTCTCATTTGTTTTGTGGAGTTTGCATGTTCTTCCAGACTTTCTCTGGCATACTATACTTAGACTTTTTTTTTTTAAATCACTTTTGGTTGACATACTATATATATACTATGACTGTTTTTAAGATACTGTCTTCGGTTAGCACCACTCCACCCAGCATGTAGGCACTGTTGACTCTGACCTAGGTTTGATTCCCAGTCTGGTCTGGCCATTTTTTTTTATGTTCTTCCAGACCTTCTTTGACATACTATACTATGACTTTATTTGACATTCTATGCCATGACTTGTTTTTAATCATTTTTTTTCCCGACATATGGCATATGGATGTTAGGTTAGTTTTGTTGCAACTATGTTGTGGTTTATGTTATGAATTGCACATTTGTTTGTTAACACACAATATAAACAGTAATGTAACTAGGGCTGGGCGATATGGAGAAAATCAGATATCACGATATTCTTGACCAAATATCTCGATATCGATATTGCGGCGATATTCTAGGGTTGACAATTGGTGCTTTAAAAAACTATCTTCACACTTTAGATAAATAATCATCAGTAATGTGGACATAATGTCTAAGTGGGGAAAAGGCAAATAATAGAACAGTTACAACAGTCTGTTAAGATCAGAAAAGTACATCACTTTACTGTAATGCAGCCTTTAAAACCAGGAAAAGACACTTAAGTCATATCACGATATTACGATATCCAAAATCTAAGACGATATCTAGTCTCATATCATGATATCGATATAATATCAATATATCGCCCAGCCCTAAATGTAACTTCTACATTTTTACCTGATCTTGTACAGGAGCACTTTGTCAAAAACTAGTTTTTAAACATTGAATTGATTATCAGTTGATGTTATGCTCACATGGGGAATAATATTCTCAAATACATTTGCATGTAATCAAAAATCAACTCACATGGGAAAAGGGAGATTGTGGAAAGGGGCCCACAACTCATTATTGCCCTGGCCTGAGGCCCCCCTCCGATTCACAATTTACTGTCACAGTTAAACATTTACCAAGCAAAGAGGAGATAAATGCATAAACACCAGTTTAATGTGTGCCACATTAAACTGGCACTTTAAATACCACTGAATTTAATGTTTTTTTCTACATCTTTATAAAATGAAGTGGTTTGAATGCCCCCCCTTTGAAATTTCCAGAAGCTATCGTTGAGTGTCACTTATCTAAGGTTGAACTTTTGGTTTCTGAATTTAACATCCAAGTTTAATAATTTTCGTTTTTTACTCGACAGTTTATTTTACATTGTACACATTTATTGATAATTATTTACTAATGTCATAAAGGGGAATTCAAATCCCGTAAATTAGGCAGCGATTTAATTTCGCTTCTATAAAAGGCATATAACATAAAAATATACATCGGGACTTTCTCATGTTTTTTTTTTGTTTAATTTGATGTCTGGAGCAGGTGCACGCGGAGGCGGAAGCTTCGGGTCACATGTTGAAAACACACGTGCGTCAGGATGAGCTGATTGCTGTGAAGTTGAATAAAGCAACAGTTGTTTGTTTCTGTTTAGTTTGCGTCAGGACGTAGTTAATTATCCTTTCAAATTAGTTTAAATTAATGAGAAAGTTTACGTTCTGGGATACAGTGTTTTGAGTGTAATTTAAAAGCAATTAATCTTCCCAAAACCGAGTGAGAAGTCTTATTTCACCCCCCCCCCCTCCTCTTCCTCCTCCTCCTCCTCCTCCTCCTCCTCTTGAGGAAACTGAACGCACGCGCGTAGAGCGGATGCCGGGAGCGAACAGACAGTTTGCGGTGAGCTGTCTGTCTCTCTGTCAGTGAGCCTGCGCGGCTCGATGTGCGACAGCGGCAGGAGGAAGACAGACAGACAGTTATCGTGGCTCAAGGTCGGCCTTGATGGTACCGAGCACCCGCTGAGCACGAGCGGCAGAACAGCCAAGTGGCGACTCGGGGGGTGGGTGGGGGGGCTGTACGTGAAACTCAAAGAAGTCAGCATGGACGGCAAAGGTACGCTGAAGATGTTCAGGAAGAAACGGGAACTGATCAAGACGCCATCCATCTCGAAGAAGAGCCGAGCAGGAAGCCCCGGGCCGCAGAGCAGCGCCCAGTCTGTGAGTAGCGCATCACTTCTGCTCAGTCTGCTGGTGTGTGTGTGGTGTGAGATAAACTTAAGCTGGAGGGGACTGGCTGCAGAGAGGGCTCCGAACAAGGCGTGATAGAACGTGTGTGTGATAAAAGTTTTGTTAAGGCAAGTTTTTTGTGCGCATTGTGACTGCATGATGTGATAACTGTAGTCTGACGGTGTGAAACTACTCAAACATTCATTATGATGCAGATGTGTGGTTGACTCATCTGGCTCATAGGAAGTATATCGTGTGTGTGTGTGTGTGTGTGTGGGTGTGGGTGGGTGGGGGGGGGGGGGGGGGGGTTATCACTAAAGCAGTGTCAGGCTGCAGTGTGTGAATGCTCTTGTGAGATCAGTTCCAAATGTTAACTTGTGCATAGTTAGAATGGGGACAGAGCTGTAGGGGGGGAGAAGGAGCATGCTGAAACGTGGTGGCAAAAACAGCTACAACCCCTACTCTACCAGTCAGAGAGTTAGGAAAGCTGAGACTACAGGCAAGGACAAACTGGACATACTGCCCAACAAGCACAACGTATGGCTTAAGCAGGTACGTTTGGGTATATACATGGCATCTTATGTGTGCAACACATACGACAAATGTATAGGAATGCTTTTTTGTTTCTTGTCAAATGTTGGCACTATTTGTAGCAGTGCTTCTTGGCTGTGCCAGAGATGCACTTGTCAGGCCCCAAACTGTGATGATTCGAGTCTACCAAAAGTGGGAGACGAGATGCACTAATAGGGAACTGTAGGCACTGTATTGTAGGCAGATGAGAAGGTAATTTCTCTGAAAAATATCACTGTTCTTATTCCAAACGGTACATTTCTACACCCGGCTCTGTTTGCCACACCCGACAACAGCTTGGAGTCAGGAAGTGTTTCACAACGCAACACAGGATCTTGTGAAAGTCTTCACATGTGTGTTTACCAACAACAGTGCTGCTGTGTTTTAAGGCCACAAGAATGAAGCCACTTTGTTGCCCTCATGTCATTCAGGTTGAGCTGAAAATCATGTGATTGTCCTGACCTTTTCTCTCTTCCTGTCCCCCTCTCAGCTGTCCATCCTTCAGGAGCAGCCTCGGAAAGATGCAGGCGACATCAACCTCTCTTCTTCACCTTCATCCTATTCCTCCTCTTCAACTCTCACCCCGACATCTGCCGGGTTCCAGGACCTCTCCCTGTCCTGCCCGAGCACCCCCAGCATCCAGCACGGCAAGCTGGCGGCGATGCAAGGGGTGGGCTGCCCGTCCCCTGTGGCCACCCTGAAGAGGCCGACTGCGCTGAGCAGACATGCCAGCGCTGCAGGTCTGGTTCAAAACATCCGTAATTATTCATCACCTTGTTGAGTTCATGAAATGTTCCCAAATACAGTTCTTGTCAGCCTTGCAACTCATCCTCACCTGAGCTGAAACAGAAAGCAAAATCTTGAGAAAGACCGCACACATACAGTACAGTGCACAAAATACACCTTCTACCTACCTGAAATTTAACAAGCAAATGAATCCAGAACAAATGTTTTATTATTGAATTATTTGATCAGACTCTAATGAAAAGTGTGAGTGTGAAGTTGGATTTTGAAGCCTCAAGGTATAGAAAGGTGGCAGTGTTAATTACGGATTGATTTATTGATTATTTTTCTCAATATATAATTTAGTCTCCAAAATGTAAAAAGAATATCCATCACAATGTCTCAGAGACTAAATGTTCTCAAATAGTTTGATTTGTCTAAAATTCAAAGATATTCAATTCACAATGATGTTAAACAGAGAACAGCAGCAAAGCCTCACATGTAAAGGAATAGTTTGGGAACTATGCTTGTTCATGTTTTGGCAGAGTTGTATGAGAAGATCAGTGCCCCTCTCATGTCTGTCCGTTACTTTTGAAGCCTTAGCCAGCAGCCGCTTAGCTTTCTATAGCTAACAGGGAAACCGTTAGCCTGGCTCTGTCCAAAGGTAACAGCATCCGCCGGTCAGCACCTTGTTAAAGCTCACTAACTAACATGCTATATACTGTTTGTTTATCTTAACAACTTAAAAAAAAAGAAAAAAGGTGTAAAATGCAATTAGCAGTTTTACAGGCGGTGATGTGCCGAACTATTTCTTGGCTGGCAGCAGCGCAGACTCCCGGAAGTTACTGCTCCTGACCAAGAAACGGACAAAATGTCAACTAATCGCTTTAGTTTAGTTTTTATAAGTTAAACTAACAAGATATAAAATGTTAATTAGTGAGATTTGAAGGGTTCTGGTTGGTGGATTGTGTTACCTCCTGTAAGGCTAAGCTAAGGATGTAACCCTATACAGGACAGATATGAGAGTGGTATTGATCGTCTTATCTATCTCTGCCAGAAAGTTAAGCTAATAAGCCTATTTCCCAAAAGGGAACTAAAAGGCGTTTGCTTGATAAATGACTTAATGCATTTGTTCTGTGTCTCCTCAGGTTTCCCGCTCCAGTCGTGGGTGTTCACTAAAGGCCAGGGGAAAGGGGCCTTGACCCCCACTCCTCCGTCTGAGGGTCCAGAGAGCACAGCCATTGAGGTTGAGGACATCCCGGCACTGCTGAGGGACGTGGCGCGCTTCGCAGAGGCTGTGGAGAAACTGAAGGATGTCGTGCTGGCGGAAGGTGAGTGTGTGTGTGTGTGTATATATATATATATATATATATATATATATATATATATATATATATATATATATATATATATATATATATATATATATGTGTAGATAGATAGATAGATAGATAGATAGATAGATATAATTTAGAAGGTCCCAAATATTTACTGTCAAAATGAGTTGGGCTCCCCTCTGTCTTGTCAGCTGATTCAGAAAAGGGTTTGAGGGTGTATTATGGGTTGATTTGAACTAAGCGCTCTCTGTGCTGCGATCACAGAACTAAAGACATGAGTAATGCTTATTTTCATCACTGTGGAGCCAAAACAGAGTTGCTTTTGCGTGTGTAGCTAGTTATGATTTTTCATCTTCTGGCTAGTACGACAGTAGGTCATTGTTTCTTTTTGCGTTGTATACATGTGTATAATAAGTTTGCAGACGGAACAATAGTGTTTGGCCTGTCCTCTTCCCCTTTTGAGTTGCACGATCCAGTTAGTTTTGACAAGGGACTCGCACAACAAGGACTTGAGGTATCCACAAAAGGTTTTTGCTAAACTTACATCAGTCCTCTTCACCGACACGTGTGCGTCTCTCCAAGTGAAGGGCTGCGTTTCCGCTGTGCCAGCAGAGTCGACCACACTCTTGTCTCCAGCAGGAAGCCAGCTTCTTGTTTACTGCAGCCTCATTCACACACTCACCCTCTCCTGTGCGATGCAGCGCAGCTTAAAATGGCAAACGGTAGCGGTACCTTTCCTCATTGAGTAAAATACCACCACTTCTGCTAAACAAGTGTTTGATCTGAGAACGGGTGTTTTTTACGCTGAGATTTCACCAGTTGGAAAAGGCTTTTTCAGAGCAGAGTTTTGTGGTTCAGATGAAATGGAAAGACATTTTGTTTGTGTGTCTTTCTGTTTGCCGTTATCTGGCTCTGTTCTATCTGGTTCTGTCTTGTTCTCCACCCAGTGTGCTTTCTAAACAGGAAGCCATGATGGATAGCCTCTGACAGAAGGGCCTCGTCCACACTTCCTCCTCAGATAGGCTGGCTGCATTGCTGCGACGCCTCCTCCTTAATCAGCAGCGCAATCAGAGTTTTAACCTCGCCCCGCTGCAATCCAATGTACCACTTTCTATGGAACCTTGTGGCTGCTATAGGTCCCACTTTATTCCATTAACATCAAAGCAACCAAGTGGAGAGTAAGGTGATTTGTTTTCATGAGCTGCAGAAAACAGATATAGCGCAGCACCACAGTTAGTTTCTAATCTTGCGAAACAATAGAGATGACCACATCCTCTCCGGCACAATGTTCAGGTCACTCTGTTCTTATTGCCTGCTGCTGCTCAGACACTCTTGATACACACCTTCAGACAGACTGTGGGAGGATCGGCTGCCCTCTGGCCTTCTCCCTAGGCGAGCTGCCTCGATTTAGAAAAAGTGTTTACAGAGGGGAATGAGGTGGCAACATTAAACAGAAGAAAAGTTAACGAAACCAGTCTGTGTGTTTGTGTAAGGAAGAAATGAGGATGCAGGCTGCAAATGTGTCACCAGTGACATCAAAGCAGAGGAGCTGACACTGTGTAGGTTGACTCGACCTGTCTGACACTTTGGACTTGTTTGCCCATTATCACTGACCTAACCGTTTGTGCTCAGACTGGCCGTCTCTATCCGCTATACAGAAACCGTTTAAACACTGACTTGCAGAGAGTTAAGAAATAGTTTGACATTTTGAGAAACGGGCATGATTGCTTTCTTTCAGAGAGTAGGATGAGAAGATCTATCGCTCTCATATCTGTACGGTTAATATGAAGCTAGAGCCAGGAGCCTCTTAACCCTTGTGTTGACCTCGGGTCACATTGGCCCGATTTTAAATTTTTGTTTTATATCAGAAAATATTGGACGTAGAAATAAGCGCTGAAAATGTGTAGAAGAAAATTTTAAAACGTTGGAAAAATCAAAAACAAATTGTGAAAAAAGGCGTCACAAATGTCAGGAAAAAAGTGTTTTTTTTTCAAGGTTGAAACGAAGACAACACAAGGGTTAGCTTAGCTTAGCATAAAGACTGGAAAGATGGGGAAACTGCTAGCCTGGCTTACGGTCTTAAGGTAACAAAATCTGCCACCTCTTAATTATATTATGTTTGTTTAATCTGCACAAAAACACAACTTGCCTCTACTAGAAAAAAAGTTTCCTTTTAAAATAGATGGAAAAAACTTATTTTTGGTCCAATATTACCAACAAGTTGTAATGCATTTGCTAGCATGGACTGAACTCTTCCCTTACTGATGCATTCAAAGACACTCTGACATCTGAGAGCCATTAATTGATCCCCGTTTGCAATGCCATTATTTACAATAATAATTATAATAATTATATTGCTTTATTTTTAATAAAGCAATATATTTGTATATACACAATATGTTACATTCAGATTTAGATTTACATTCAGTGCATTTACTGTTGTCCTACCGTAACCATTCATCCTGTTTTAGTGAGACCCTGGATATAGCCATATAAGGGCAGGGGGGGATTAAAGCACCACGTATGGAGTGTAACACATAACACATAAAACGTGACAAGGAGACAGACAACCGAGGGAATTGAGACAAGACGATATCAGAACTGATGAGATGGGACAGGACAGTTGACAAACGGGGACGTATTATTAGTGATTGGGTAGAATGATCTGTGATTCACATTGGGTGGTCACAGTTAGGGTGTTGAAAGGAGTTGGCAAACATGTTATGCTTGAGTGTGGATAGTGTGTGCCTATGTGTATGAGTAAAGTGGTAGCTGCAGGAGCAAAATGAAAAAAAAAGGGAAAATAAATAATGTAAAAGAAAAAGGGAGGGCGGGGTATATGTCTGGTAGTGTACACAGCTTGTAGTTAATGTTTTTGTTGAGTTTTACAATTAACTTTGATGTGATGGGTTTCCTGTCTGAAACAAGCTACAAGTTTCTACAGTTCAATTTTCATATTGTGTTTATTAGTGGTGGGCATAGATTAATTTTTTAAATCTAGATTAATCTCACTGTAATCTTGGAATTAATCTAGATTAAAATGGCTCATTTGAATTCTGCCGAAGGCATTCAGCATCTATGTGTGCTACCCAAATAATGACTAAAAGTAAGTCTTTGAGAATGGGTTTCTCAAGCCAGGTGGCGCATTAGACCAGGGGCGCATCTCCCGTTTCCAAAATGCATCACAAACTGCTTGAGAAAGCTGTTCTACTCTGATAATTGGTGATGAAAATAAATCCTGTTCAATAAGATGTACTTGTGTTTACTGTTTATTCAGTTAAACATTAATTTTTTAACTGTAGGCCACAGTTCAAAAATTAACATGCGCAACACAGGGCAAATGCTCAAATGGCAGTATCCTCCCTGCTGCCACCATATTAGGAGCGCTGTCTGTTCCAATAGTGCTGATTTTGTCAGCTATCCCCCACTGATTAGCGACGTAAAGAAACTGCTTGGCACACGCTCCTCTGTTTTCATCACACCTAACGGACAGACAAAGTACATCAGAATAAGTTCACTACTAGTAGTAAACAACTAGCAATCATCAAGAAGCAAACATAATGTGGTGGTGTCGTGGTAATTAATAGGCTAAGTAATTAAATTTATGTAATTTAAAATGACATAACTTAGCCTACCTAAAGCGAAGGAGTGACGTTCCCAGCTGGCATCAATGAGGTGTACAGAAACGCCGAGGTAGTTATCGTTGTTGACAGATGTCCAATGGTCCCCAGTCAGTGCTACACACCTCTCCTCTACCATCTTCTCATCTTTTGCGGCTTTCTCTGCGGTGTGCTGGTCATGTATTCTCCTCATGATAGTTCGCCTCGCAGGTAGTTTGTAAGATGGGTCACCGGTGGCTGCCTGTAGAACAAGCTCGAGCCCATCATCTTAAACCACGCTGATGGGCCGGCAGCTGGTGGCAATCCACTGAGCGAGGAGATTAGTTAGCTTGGCTGATAGAGCTGTGCTGACGGGCTTGCCTCGGTTGCACTCAAACATAGTAGTTTGACGACGACTCTTCCCCTGCGCTACATCAGTGCTTGGCCCGGCATCTTCTGCATTAGCTAAGGGATGCTTTGCGTTTAGGTGGTACTTGAGACTGGAAGAACTCCTACAGTAAACTAATTCCGCATTGCACAAGATGCAAACAACCTTAGTCTTGTCGAGGTTTCCATTGGGAAGCTTCTTAAAAATAAATTTTCCCTGAAGCAAACCCGGCGGCTTCATAGCTGCATCCATGTTAGCACGTCACGTTTGATGTGGTAATTTCACAGTAGGCATACACACAGGTTCGAAGACTCGTTCTCGCCCCCTACAGTGCAATTTGTCTAGGTATACATCCGCGCTAAAATATCAAGGTGAAAGTCATCATAGCTTGTGTAGTATAGACCCAGCTCCCAACCCAACTTTGAGAATAGATTAACGGCGATATTTTTTTCTCAGTCTCACGTTAACGCAGCACGTTAACGCCAATAACGGCCCACCACTAGTTCATATAAAAATAAATGGCTTCTAGGAAGAAAGTATCTGCTAGAAAATAGTTGGCAAATGCCTCGTAGTTTATGGAATAAAACCCAGGATGTGGTCTTTTATAGCCTGTGCAGCTATAAAAGTCACCCCATTTCCTCGTCCAACCATACTTTCCTCCTTCCTCCCTCAATCCAGGTAAGAAGGAGAGTCAGCGGCCCGTGGCTCACGAGTGTTTGGGGGAGGTCCTACGGGTGCTGCGTCAGGTCATCAACACCTACCCGCTGCTCAACACCGTGGAGATCCTCACTGCTGCGGGCAAGCTCATATCGAAAGTCAAAGGTGAGTCCGTTGTGCGGAGAATCCTTCAGCCATGAATTGAAAAGTAGTGAAAACAAATAAAGTACTGTGGCAATGAATACATGTTTTTACACCAGTTTGCTAGAAATGACTTCCACAGTTCCACAGCCTTTGGTAATGCTGTACATGTAATTTGATGTAAATGGTGTGCAGATGTAAAAGTTAATGTGGTCAGGAGTACATTTTAAACCACAACTGAAACCTGAACATGGTTGTGATTTTTCAGGTTTCCACTATGAGGCTTGTAACGAGGCTGATAAAAAGGACTTTGAGAAGGCAATTGAAACCATTGCAGTTGCTTTTAGCAGCAAGTGAGTATCTGATACATCTTCACAATGTGTCTGATTATGAAAATTGCAACCTTTTCATCCTAAAGTATCTAGATGGTGATCACTACTTGTATGATAAAGTATTGTTCTTGCTATAATGACTGAGTGATTTGGCACCAGTGTATCTGACCCAGTATTACCTCTTTTACAGACAGTAAGCAAGTGTCAGGTAGTGTGTATGTGTGTGTCAATGAGTACAAAGTAGTCTGTTGTTGGGAATTGGAGAGAGAAGTGCAGCGATGGTGACACATTTGCATGAGGCAGAGCCGAAAACAGGAAGTGGTTCTTTTCTTCTACCGTATGACACAAAACCAAAAGTTGAAATTGCTGTTGACTACCTGGCTGCTATAAGTGAACAGATTGCTACAGACTGAGGACATAATAAATCACTAGAATGATTGGACATACAGTACTTGACAGAATTTGAGACCAAACGCATATTAAACGTGAAAACTATGAAATCATCAAATCTATTTTTCCACTTTTTTATTTTTTTACGTGAACATTTTTAATCTTTAAAAATATGATACATTTAAAAATAAACCCAGAGTAGAGGAATGTGTAATTTGGAGTAGTGCACCAACAATGTATGTGATACAGTGTATCACATGCTAGTCTGAGCCATTTCAGGGTTTAGACATCTGTCACAGAGCTTTAGGAGGAAGTGAGCTGGCAGAGCCGTTGAAATCTGTCTGACGTGTCTGTTTCCTCATTCTCTCCTCCCCTCTTTGACAAATGTTTCTGTTGTGAACAGAAAAACGCCAAGATGGAGATGCAGCTTTTTTGTTTAGTCTGTATTTCAACAAGCGAGTTAACGAAATTTCTTTTTAAAACCAAGTTGTTGTTTTGTTTTTTTTACACACCGATGATTATTACTGCCTCCTTTCTATTCACAGTGACGTCTCACCACATCAATATATTTACTTGTCATATTCGCCAATGTAAAGGTGTCTTTGTTGTTTCTCTTCAGTGTGTCTGAACTGCTGATGGGAGAGGTGGACAGCAGCACGTTGCTCTCCCTGCTGCCCACTGAGAAGAGCAGGGTGAGTTTATCACCAGTGGGGTTGTTTTTTTTTTTTGTTTTTTTTTTTAAAACATCTGCCAAATTACTAATAAAATAGGGTTATCTAACAGAGTCAGAAACAATGTAAAATTGTGCACCAGTTTTGTACACCTCGATCAACTATCACTTAACCTAAGGTGATTTCCACTCCCAGCTTTCCCCTGGATGAAGAGAAAAAAAAATCCCTTTAGTTGATGACGTGTGTTGTCCGTAATGAATCATCTTTGTGCTGTGTAGTCGATGGAGAACTTGTACGCTGCGACAGGCCAGGGAGCAGACGGGGGACAGTTCAGGAGCGACCTGCAGGACATTGGTAAGGCGATCGGTTGCTCCCCCACTCCCACTTGGCTTTCGCTGACTTCTTTCAGTCTCTGACGGATATGTCCTTCCATTCACACTCATTTGTGAAAATGCTCCTTTTTCATGATCTTTCCATGTTTGTGTACTGTCTTCCATTTACATTAGAAAGTAGTGATCCAACATTTATTCAGATCATGGAAGCTTTGACATGTTGTTCCACACGCTGAATGTTGGGTAGGTCTCCCCCTGCTGACGTAAATACCAGGCGCGCGGGAACCTATTTTTGATGTCTGACGATTTCTCCCCCCCCCCCCCCCCCACCAGGAAATGTTTTGGATTTTGACAGCTAAATACGTCATTTTAGTGTATGGGTGAGAAGTTTTAGAAAAGTCCTGGGCAGCCACAAAGTCCACTGTTGACTCGCCGCTCCGACTCCACTGCACGCACCCTAACATCACAGAAGCGCACTTTACGTCATTAGCCTGTTACAGTAGATAGCTGAGGTATATTACTTTTCTGATCGTCAAAACCACACCAGAGATGTTTGTCTTGAAAATGCATGCTAATGATCAGGCTGCAATGACCTCGCCAACAATTTCTGAATAGCCTAACTTGTGCCTTCTCCACAGCAAATGTGATCCTAACCATGTCACAGCGGTTTCTGTTACACAAAGCATATGCAATGAAAACAATCTTGAAAAAAAATGAAAAAAAAAAATCTTGTATCCTTTTCTGTGACATATTCTTTTCCTGCTTGGGGAACATAGGACCTTTTTTTAGAAAAAAGGTCCTATTTGCCATGGAATTTGGCAGTAATGGTGGAAAAAGTAACAGACTGGGGAACATAGGACCCTTTTAGGGTCCTATGTTCCCCAGTCTCATACAAAGAGGGGAACATAGGACCCAGGGAACATAGGACCCAGGGAACATAGGACCCGGGGAACATAGGACCCGGGGAACATAGGACCCGGGGAACATAGGACCCGGGGAACATATACACGCTCCCGTTCCAGTCAACTAGCCTCAGCCTGCTTGCTTCTCAGCGAGTCACGTCACTTGACTCACTTTCACTTTGACCTCTATAGCAGGTATAACAGTTAGTTTTTAGTAGTCTATATTCACACTTATCCATAACCCTTTTTTGCTATTTGCCTCATTATTTGATATACAAAAATATAAATGTCAGACAGTGAATTAGTAATTATTTAAAAAATATAAAATCCAGCTCCTGCCAGCAGGAGGTGCTGCAGCACCATCAGCCCTCCACCTCCCCCCCCCCCCCCCCCTCCCCTTCCTGCGCCCTTGGTAAATACTGTGATACAGTAACGTGTTTTACAGCAACATTGTCGGCTGCAGAAACTCAGCCTTCATCACAGAACATCTGAGAAAAAAGTTCACAGACTTTTTTAAGGTATTTAAACACAGCAGCGCCAAACAAATAGCAGTCACCAAAATAAAACGCAGGATGTTGTGGATCATCCCTCAGAATCTTTACACCTCTTCTGCAAACGTTTTGCCTCCCACAAATCATAATCGGCAAAAACAGTTTATGTTGTCAAAGCAACGAACTGTGCTTGTTCCTGTGCAGTGACCTGTGTTTGTGTGTGTCGACGTGTAGGCAGAGCTGAGGCAGTGGATGTGATCCTCCAAAACAGCGAAGGAGGGGTGGACTCCGCTCTGCTCTATGCCAAAACCATCTCGAAGTACATGAAGGACCTGATGACCTACGTGGAGAAGAGAATGTCACTTGGTGAGTGGGAAGTTGCTCAAATTGTGATTGGTGTTTGCCATTTTTAATTTTTTTTTTTTAACGTTTTATAAGCTGTGTTTCTCAAATGGGGGGTACTGGTACGCCTAGGGGTACTTAGGAGTTATGCAGGGGGTATGTGAGATTTCTTTTTATGCATAATTCTTAAAATAATGATACTATAATAATGAATGATGGGTTTTAAACATTTGAAATAGTGTTTAAGTGTTTCTCATTTACAGTGGTGCTCATAAGTTTATGAACTCATGCTAAAGTTGACTAAAAAGAGGAATAAAAAAATCATCTTTTGGAAATTGATCTTAATGCTTTAATTTAAAAAAAATCCAACCTTTTTTAAGGACACCAATTTTCTTTGTGAATGAATAATGTATCGTAAATAAATAAATGTTCTTCCTTAAAATACAGGGCATACGTAAGTACACCCCTATGTTTAAATTCCCATAGAGGCAGGCAGATTTTTTATTTTGAAAGGCCAGTTATTTCATGGATCCAGGATACTATGCATCCTCATGAAGTTCTCTTGGCCTTTGGAATTAAAATAGCCCCACATCATCACATACCCTTCACCATATCTAGAGATTGGCATGGTTTTATATCAGTTAACCTAATAGCTGGTTTGATTTGCATTGAGAGATGATTTTATGGAAAGTACCCCATGCCAGTCTCTAGGTATGGTGAAGGTTATGTGATGATGTGGGGCTATTTTATTTATTTAGTACAAGGTTGTTAACAGTAAATCAACACTGATGGGGCAGTGCTGTATTGTACCTCTTTATATAGGCTTTTTTTTTCTTTTTTCTTTTCAACCTAAAATGTCTTGTTGGGGGGGGGGGGCCTGGGTAGCTAACGTCATTCCCCCTCTCTCTCCCCTTTCAAATCTAAGCTGTTCTGTCAAATAAAGGCCTAAAATGGCACACACAAATAATCTTTAAATGTCTTGCGCTGTTCAGGGGGCACTAGGCTGAAAAAAATATTTCAAAGGGGGGACATTATTGAAAAATGTTTGAGAATCACTGAGCTATATGATCAGTCATGAATAGATATAGATTAATCGTTGATTAAGGTAATAGTTGCAGCCCTAGTACATGAACCACTGTAAAAAAACAACAACAACTTGCTAACACATTGTTCTCTTTTCTGCTATTTTACCAGAGACTGAGTTCTCCAAAGGCCTCCAGAGATTGTACCAGTCCTGCAAACACAGCATAACACATGTAAACCTTATTGATTTCACCTCTGAAAGTCTCTCACTAGTTATCTGTGATATTGAATGTTAAAAACTAGAATAAACTTAAAAGCAATACAGCATTCCGTCCCTGTGTTTGTGTTGGATATCGAACCTTCTCTTCCTGTGTTTGTGTTGACCCCCTTTCAGCCCCAAATGCCCCTCTTCTCCATCTACTCTCTGGCTCTGGAGCAGGACCAGGAGCAGAGTGTGGGGCTGCAGCAGGCCAACACCACCCTGTACAACCAGACCTTCATCCAGGTAAACCTGAAACTCAAACTAAAGTTTGTTGCAACATGAACACTTTTACACCTTCTGTGAGTTGTGGTCATTCTGGAATCACCACTCGCACTGCTGTTAATAGTGGAGTGTTTTGCCCCTGCGCACATTGTCTTGATCACAGATGTGTTTGTCTGTGCAGCCTCTGATGCAGCGTAAGCAGGATCATGAAAAGAGACGGAAGGAGATCAAGGATCACTGGATTCGAGCTAAGAGAAAACTAGTACGACCTCCTATTTTGTACATATGAGCACGCGTTAGGAATACCTGTATTCATCTCTAAATAAGATAATAAAGATATTGTAAGGACCAAACATGATTTGTCTTTGTTTAGATGGAGTGCGAAGCGAACCTGCGGAAAGCTAAGCAAGCCTTCGTTGTCCGCTGCGAGGAGTACGACAAGGCCAAAACGGCAGCCTGTCGAGCTGAGGAAGAAGGAGGAGGATCTACGGCAAAGTCTGTGGAGAAGAAGAAACGATTAGAGGAAGAGGCTCGCAACAAGGTTCTTATCAATAACTTTATTCTATCGCTCTAACTGTTGTTTCAGAGCTTCATCACCGTGGAATGAAAACTTATTTGCATGTAAAATAATTTAAGAGCAAGACGTTCTTTTTCAGTGATGTGTGATTATGTTGAAATTGAAATGATTATCTTCCTGTCACGTCACTAGCTCATCTGTGTACAAATATGACCGATTTGAAACAGAAAAAAATCAGAACGCAGGAAATAAATTGAAACTTCGAAACGTGCGTGCGTGTGTGTGTGTGTAGTCAGATGAGGCGGAGGCCACCTACCGGACATGTATAGCGGATGCCACCACTCAGCAGCAGGAGCTGGAGCACACAAAGGTCACAGTGCTGAGACAACTGCAGGACATCATCAAACAGAGCGACCAGACCATCCGCTCGGTCAGAACAAACGCACACACAAACCTCATTGTTACAAAACTATATCAACCTTTTCTGAAGATGCCTAAATTGCCCTATATTTTATACTCCAGGTTCTGAGCAACGGTAGAAGGGGACAAACAAACTCTTTGCTGATCCTTTTTGTTGTAACTCTTTCCCCCACCAGGCGACCATCTCGTACTACCAGCTCATGCACATGCAGACCGTAGCCTTGCCGGTCCACTACCAGACTCTGTGTGAGAGCAGTAAGCTGTATGACCCAGGCCAGCAGTATGCCGCACACGTGCGCGACCTGCAGCTGCCAGAGCAGCCGACTGTTCAATACGCATTTGAGAGCTACAGTCCCCTCAGCTCATCGTCACAGTAAGAGCTTCAATCAGAGCCACATTTATCCAGGTTTTCAGTTGAAATCTGAAAGAAAAGTTTTTACATTTTGAGAAATATTCTCTTCCATGCTGAGAAGGATGAGAATATTGATTTCACTCTCATCTGTATAGTAAATATGAAGCTACAGTTAAGTTAGCTTAGCACAAAGACTGGAAACGGGAGGAAACAGCTAGCCAAGTTTGGCACAAACCCCAATGTAAAACAACAACCTGTTTTGTTTTTACACTCTGATTTTTGTTCAGCTTAAACATCGAGACATAGGATGCTGATTGTAAGAGCTTGAGATGTGCTGGTAGGCTGATTTGGTTGGCTCTGATCAGAGCAAGGCTAGCGACGCTACTTTTTAAATGTGTATTAACCAAAAAGATAAAACAAATTTATAAATTGTCTTATAATTCCACATTGTAGCCATGGCCACAGACCAAGGAATGACAGTTTCAACACAGAGCAGACGAGCCACACGGACGGTGCTGCCACCAGTGTGGATACAGCAGCTGGAGACAACCGAGACACAGAGGTTCACCGCAAGAGTAAGTGATGTCTGCAGCTGCCGTAGAAGTTAGTGAGCTGGAGTTTTGTAAAGATGATTATTTTTGAGACATCCAGTCTGTTTTTGCCTGTAGTTCATTTGCTCATTTCATTCCATATTTCAAGAGTAAACGGTTACAAGAGTCAAGTTTAGATGTTTTTTTTTTTTTAATGAACCAATCTAAGATGATTTTGACGGTTGACAGAATGGCTCGATTTAGCCATGCAATCTCATTATTCTGATACAGACTATTCATATATTCTTGTCCCTTGGTTATCCCCAGGACAGGGCCACAAGTCGTGGGGTTCAACAGTGAGCGATGACAGCGTTGGAGGAGAGGGAGCCCTAGAGTCTCCTACTGCCAGCAAAAGTGAGTGAGAACTTAGTTGAAACAGATTCACAGAATAGCATTTGATAAATAACCACAAGGGAGATTGAATTGGTTTTTCCACTTAAAGGGACGCTGTAAATGTGGTGTTTTTTTTTTTTTTTTTAATATGTGAATGATCCTATTTAAACTGTATATTGGTCCTAGGTGACATCAGTAAAATTGCTCGGACGTCATCCACTGGAACAATGTCGTCCAATGAGGACGTAGACGAGAAAGAGGGGAATGTGACCTCATTTGAAGCTCCAAGTAAGATTGTAATCACTATTGATGTGACTATTCAATAACATGGCCAGACGGAGAAGAACAATCTGCTTAATGTCTCACGTGGTTTTCAAGGGTGTCCCAATATTACTGTTATTATGATGTGGGCCTTTGTCCACAGACATGAACGGCATGGATCCTGATGTCGTGGTGTCCACCCGACCTTTCCGTAACATCGGCCTGTCTAAAGCAGCCCAGACCCACCGATTGAGGAAGCTACGGACTCCTTCCAAGTGCCGCGAGTGTGACAGCTACGTTTACTTCCAGGGGGCCGAGTGCGAGGAGGTGAGTCCTGCATCTTGTCTCCTAACATCCAACCTGCAGAGAGAGACTCGAAGCATCTCACTAAAGATCAGACCAGGTTGATGAGGTTAACATCTCCTCCTCTGTCCTCAGTGTTTCCTGGCGTGTCACAAGCGCTGTCTGGAGACTTTGGCCATCCAATGCGGCCATAAGAAGCTGCAGGGCCGTCTGCAGCTGTTTGGCAGGGACTTCTCTCAGGTAGCCAGCTGCGCCAGTGACGGCATTCCCTTCATCATCACCAAGTGTATCTCCGAGATCGAGAGACGGGCACTGAAGATGAAGGTGAGAAAGTGAATTTCTACCGTTTTGTATCATTAAGTGAGTGCTGGATGTCTGAATCTTTGCCACCGAGGTTTTTAAACTGTCCGCTTCCTCCTCGCAGGGCATCTACAGGGTGAACGGGGTGAAGACTCGTGTGGAGAAGCTGTGTCAGGCCTTTGAGAATGGCAAGGAGCTGGTGGAGCTGTCCCAGTGCTCACCACATGACATTAGCAACGTCCTCAAGCTTTACCTCAGACAGGTACACATGCAAGCGTAAAACACAGTGGGCCTCGGGAACCATGGCAACTATCATGGTGGCAGCTAGTAAACAAATGTACCTGACTTATGTAGTTTATCTCCTACTTAGTATAGTAGTATTATAGTACATAGTATAATAAAGCACTGTCAAAAGACCATTGCATTACCATCAATATGTTAACTGGTTTGTCACAGATGTTTTTCATAATAATAATAATAATAATAATAATAATAATAATAATAATAATAGAAATCAGTCGAGGTGTTAAATCTAGCTATTATACTTTAGTTATTATAAAGTAGTTAATTCATTTATATTAACAATTAAAAGAGTTTAATACAACAATACTTAATGGGTCCATCAACAAGTAAAGGAAAAATCTAATTAAATGTGTGGAATTCCTTAAATCCTAAAAAGATGTTGTTGTAACAATATTATCTTTCAGGACTTTGGTTGCTCTAACCAGATAAACTGTTAGTAAATCGGTTTGCTAGCTGAACTCACAAATGTTTGTTTTTTAAATTAGTCAAATGTATTTAACCTGAACAAAGCATTCCTCACTAGCAGTTACCTACATAGACCCCTTGCTGATATGTTCAATTTATTGGAGTGTTTTTAATAATCTCTCTCTTATTTATCTGGTTAAATTGAATTGCTCAAAATGAGAATTGCTCTGTAGCCATTAGCACGTCTTTCTTGCTACTCCATACTTTTAAAGGTTGTTACTTTATTCAGCCCCTCTAACGCTTCTTCCTGCCTCCGTCACCCCCAGCTGCCAGAGCCCATCATGCTGTTCCGCCTCTACAACAGTCTGATGGGTTTGGCGAAGGAGAGTCTGCATAGTGAAGCATTCACACCAGAAGGAGAGGAGGCCGAGACTAACGGTACCAACCCAGCAGCGGGCAAGGGTCCGGAGCTGGTGGATCTGGGCCCGGACACCGACCCAGAGGTCCTGGTCCTGGTCAACAAGCTGAAGGAGCTTCTGAAGGAGCTGCCCAAGGCTAACGTCGCTACGCTGCGCTACATCATTCGCCACCTCCGGAGGTAAGTCATTTAAAAAAAAAAAAAAAAAAAAAAAAAACGTAGGAAGATAAAAGACCAGGCTCTCTCTATTTATTCTTGATCCTCCTACCACCTTCCTCCCTCCAGGATTGCAGAACTAGAGGAAGATAACAAGATGAGTCCCAGTAACTTGGGTATTGTGTTTGGTCCCTCCCTGATGCGTCCCCGTCCAACCGGGGCCACGATCTCCCTGTCCTCTCTGGTTGATTACCCCCACCAGGCCCGCATCGTGGAGACCCTCATAGTCTTCTATTCATCCATCTTCCAGTCCAAGACCTCTCAGTCCAACGAAACCTGTCGCTCTGATTCCACCTCCACTCCACAGGTTGTGTGTGTGTGTGTGTGTGTGTGTGTGTGTGTGTGTGTGTGTGTGTGTGTGTGTGTGTGTGTGTGTGTGTGTGTGTGTGTGTGTGTGTGTGTGTGTGTGTGTGTGTGTGTGTGTGTGTGTGTGTGTGTGTGTGTGTGTGTGTGTGTGTGTGTGTGTGTGTGTGTGTGTGTGTGTGTGTGTGTGTGTGTGTGTGTGTGTGTGTGTGTGTGTGTGTGTGTGTGTGTGTGTGTGTGTGTGTGTGTGTGTGTGTGTGTGTGTGTGTGTGTGTGTGTGTGTGTGTGTGTGTGTGTGTGTGTGTGTGTGTGTGTGTGTTAAAAGTAGTAACTGTGATATATTAGACACTGAGATACACAGCTGAGACTTTTTTTTTTTTTTTTTTTTTGGGTGTTGTGGGCCTTATATGAAAATAAATATGAAAATGAAAGGCAATAAATGAATAGGCAACGAATGTGACTACCTGTTTTATGGTCCTGAAGATTTATGACGACCCAGCCAAATATTTGCATTTCGGCACATCATCCTTTAGTTAAACTGAACTGGTCGCTATGTGAGGGCACCCTTTGTCACACAGAAAGAGATAGTAGTAACATCATGTCTTGTGTTTGATTAATGTGCTTCAGAAAATTATTTATGATATATTTTTTTTACAGTCTATAGCATGAACAGAACCTGGTTTACCTCTGGCAGGAGGCCAAAAAACGGAAGCGCTCCATCAATTTTCTCATCCAGAGTTATGACTTACAGCCATGATTCATTTGAATACAGCGTTTCCCTCCTGATTTGCAAGTTTTGATATGCTATCTGCAATTTAAAAAAAAAGGGCCAAAAATACTTTCATTGTTTTTCTTGATAACAATCTCTTCATTTCCTCCCCCTCCTGGTTTAGGAAAGTATTGCAGATAACAAGATAGGGAGCTCTGCTGATGGAGAGGAGGATGGAGGCAGTGAGGAGCCAAACAAACCAGAATCTGACAAGATGGAGGAGGGATGTGGTAAGATT
Source organism: Zingel zingel (assembly GCA_023566125.1). Lineage (NCBI taxonomy): Eukaryota > Metazoa > Chordata > Actinopteri > Perciformes > Percidae > Zingel > Zingel zingel. The sequence continues at coordinate 13,480,419 of CM042322.1, read as the reverse complement.
TTAGAAAGCCTAGGTTGTATAATACTGTTGCAAATGTAAATCAACTAACCTTTTTAAATTACCATAAATCAAAAGAAGTTTATACATGTTCTTGCGGGTCCCATTGACTTCATGATATTTAAAAGTAGGCAGACTACACGCTTCCCTTCTAAAAAATCAAATTATCGCTAAGATGTGGCCTTTTATGTTTAGCATTTTTTTCACAGCTGAGCAACCATTGGCCTCTTTATCTCCACAGGAGGTTCTTTTGGGTCGCTGGGGTCTAGTGAGCAGCTCCCAGACTCCGACTCGGAGCCGGACGAGAGTGGTCAGAGGACTACACACTGCCGCAACCTGGTGAAGCAGGAGAGCGAGATGAGCATCGACGACGATCAGCTGAGCTACAGGGACAGTCTGGACCTGTCCAGCCAGTCTGCAACCCAAACGGACCCGGAACAAGACGCGGATCAGGACCACGACGTAGCAGAGCCCCCTGCGCTGCCAGACAGCGGGCCCCCAGATGACGACACAGGGGCAGAGCAAGACCTGAGCGCCTGTCTGGCCGAGCTCAATGTGAACCAGTCCAACAACAACAATCCATGCTCCCCAAAGTTAAGCTTGTCAGGGCTTCGACCGGCACGTCTGTGTGGAAAGAAGTTACCCCTGACCAGAAACCGGGACAGTGAGCCTGAGTTTGTCTGATATGATTGTGTGTGTTTTGAGTAACAGGACTATTGATCTTGTTTTATTAATTAAAATCCAGCAGGTCCTTCATCTGATAGTTATTGTATTGTGTACAGCAAGATTTAAGTTTTTAACGTGTAGGTGTTTGCAGATGTATGGATCTATTCTGGCAGTGAAACCTCTGCATGCTTAATGCCGTTTGATCTTGTCATTTCATGAGGTTTTGACTCAAATTATAGTTTGTATTTTAAAGTGTTTTATACGTTGCTCTTGCAAGCTTGGGGAAAAGGTGGGCAGCAAAAGCCAATTTGCCTTAAAGTGCTGCTGGTTGAATTTCAGCACTAAAATAAAAAAAATAATGTACTCTATAAATGTTGCCTGTATTGCTTCGTTATGAATGTTTGGTCTATTTTAATAAAAATTTTAAAATTTAAGTTGTTTGTTATCTATAACCATGTTTTGATAATTTGTATTTTACAGGGCAAAGTAAAGACAAATTAAACACCTCAGTTAAAGGTGAGCAGGAACAAAATACCCAAATGAGGTAGGTAGGTACTACCACTGACCAATAGTGTTCACTTCCCCAGGTAGTGGGGAGGGCATTAGAGGAACAGTTTCAGTGGGTGGTAGATTTTTGCTTGCGACATACCAGGCCAGTTCAGTCTACAGCAGCTACAGCATGGCTTTCAAAAGGAAAAAAAAGGTAGGCATCTAAAATTATCACAGCATGATGTAGATATGATTATGACTGTGTCCCCTGCTTTAAGTAATTTGAAGTTTTTTAAATGTACACAAAAGGTGACTAATGAAAACATCTTGAATACAATATTTGATTCCATTTTGAATAGTTTATTTTACAAAATAGGTAATTACAAAAAAGAAACTACAATTTAAAACAAGTGAAAGGCAGAAGGATGAGTGAAATATTAACATTGTTCCTTCACTGGTCCTCCTAAATGTTGATCCTGAAGAATATCTGGAAAATAAAGATACAAAGCAGGTTTAGTAAAAGCAAAAACTGTTTGGGTGGGACAACTTCTACCTTATCAGTCTTAGAAGTACAGTGTGGTGACATCATGTAAATCCCAGGACCGCCTCAACCAAAGTAAAACAAACCAATGTGGGATTGTACAACGCTTAAATTGCGTGGCCGTTTAGCTCAGTTGGTAGAGCGGGCGCACACGTGCAGAGGTTTATTCCTCGATTCACCCCCCTCTCTCCCTTTTCACATCTCTGCAAAGTTGTATCTGTTAAATATCACAAGCCGAATCAGTGACTGTCTTGACCTTTCATAACAAACTGCAAATGTAACCCTTACCTGTCTGTCACTGCACCAGTCTGTATGTGATGTACCTCCCAGCTGTTTCACTAGGTCTGATGATCTTTACTACCTGGAAAAGTTGTAGAAAAATAGAACACTGAACACTTTTCTTGTATTTGCATATGGGTAGAGATGCATGTAAATTACAGCTATGGAATAACATTACATGCAAATAACTTTCATGTGTGTTAAAAATATTATCTTATTACGCGTCTTATTTTTTAGTTTTGGCCACCATTCCTATTAGTTGTAATAACGTTCCAATTAGGTAAAAACGTTATGTCTTGCAACAAGTAATGGGTCTAAATCTGTTTGAGTGATCACACTCTTTTACCGAAAAGCAATTTATTAGAGATATAGTCTACATCCTCGACGTTCCACTTCCGGGATTGCTTGGGTGCTGCAGGAAATTCTGCTGGATGCATGTCTTTTCGCCGATGTCCGTTTCCTTCCGCTTTCTTTGTGTTGGAATTTTAAGATTTATGAGGACCATGGTTAACTGCTCCTCAGATCTCTGCATGGTAAATCGAGACAGGTAGCCATCTGTCCAGTCTGAGTTTTTTTTCTCGCACGACTAAAAAAACTTTTGAACGTACATGTTCCACCAAAACAAGTTCCTTCCCGAGGCTATTTTGCAGAGGCTCCGCGCGGAGCTTAGCGCCGCCCAAGACGATTGTGATTGGTTTAAAGAAAGCTGTGTGGAATAGCCAGACCCTCCTCCGCAGCGTGTGGAAGAGTCTCCTAGATGTGTTACCTGTCCTCTTTTCAAGCCAAAGTAGCGAGCCACAGGGTCCCCGGCCTGGATCCTAGGCAACTGACTTTCCTTTAATTTACTGAGGTAAAAATGTTAAGGGAGGATTACAAATGCATATTTTAGAGTTGAGTCTCAAAGACACTAAATACAGCTTGATGGTGGTCTTTAGGTAAATCAACTGATAGGTCATACTTTATTACAAATAGTAAATATTCTGAAGATGCCCAGGTGCATTTTCTGCAGGCAAATCACTGTGAAATGTATTATTGCAGTGTGTAAGGATACTATCTTGCCAGAAGTTCAGTCACTTCCTCTTTTGTCATCACAATGTGCTCTGGAACAAGCTGAAGCACAAAAAAGAACCAAAAACAAAAATGTAATTCTACATCTGAGGCATAGTCAGATAATCAGATAATTTATAGTTTCAATGGGATTTTAATACAATGGACTTATCAGTCTGTTGTTTACCTCGTGCTCTGTGATGTTAATAAGCAGCTCCTGTTGTAGAAACTGTTCCAATATGTATTTGGGTGCCATGTCAACTAGAGACTGTAAGGAGACATTTCATTAAATATGTTAACCAGGAGAGCAAGACTCAAAAACAGACAGAAGGTGAAACAGCAAGATAGTCAAAGCATAATTACCAAACATGATCAGAAATCACATGTTTAATCCATTTTACATACATTTCTGTGTTGGCTTGGTTACAATGTAGGCGTTTACCTGTTTGGCTGACGGTGTCATGCCCATTTGAACAACAATGATCGCTCGTGTGATGTTCTCCTCCTGCATCCTCTGACAGTACATCTTAATCGTCTTGATTCCCACCTTGGGCTCCTCTGAAAAGTGAAGCAAAAGATGACTTAATACCACACAGCTGCATAGCCATAAATACAATGCTCAACACAGTTTTACTCACTACCTAATATTGTATACTGGCCTCATCTTTAGTTCCAGTACAATTTGTGTATTTTATTTTATTATTTATTTATTAGGGCTGGGCAATATATCGATATTGTGATGTGAGACTAGATATCGTCTTAGATTTTGGATATCGTAATATGGCATAAGTGGTGTCTTTTCCTGGTTTTAAAGGCTACATTACAGTAAAGTGATGTCATTTTCTGAACTTACCAGACTGTTGTAACTGTTCTATTATTTGCCTTTACCCACTTAGTCATTATATCCACATTACTGATGATTATTTATCAAACATCTCATTATGTAAATATTTTGTGAACACTACAATATCGTTGTGGTATCAATAGAGGTATTTGGTCCAAAATATCGGGATATTTGATTTTCTCCATATCGCCCAGCCCTAATAAATAAATAAATAAATAAATATATATAAATATATATATATATATAAATATATATATATATATAAATATAAATATATATATATATATATATATAAATATATATATATATATAAAAATAAATATAAATAAATAAATAAATATATATATATATATATATATATAAATATATATATATAAATATAAATATATATATATATATATATATATATATAAATATATATATATAAATATAAATATATAAATATATATATATATATAAATATATATATATATATATATATATATAAATATATATATATAAATATATATATATATATAAATATATATATATATATATAAATATATATATATATAAATATATATATATATATATAAATATATATATATATATATAAATATATATATATATATAAATATATATATATATATATATATATATATAATATATATATATATATATATATATATATATATATATATATATATATATATATATATATATATATATATATATATATATATATATATATGACTGCTATCTAATAATATAGTATCTAATAATAGGTTTTAACCTACCAGGAAAGAAAACAAACATCTGGTCGGTTGGGTCATCGTTGTGTGCCACCAGCACAGTGAGGTCTGTGCGCCTGGGGCGACCCTCGCTGGGCTTGTCTCCAAACTGACTCTTAAACTCATCCAGGGTCTGATCCAACTCGTCCTGTGTCACCAGGTAGCCTCTGTCATGACACAGCTGAGGGTGTAAAGGTGAGACCATCAAGTCAGTGAGCGCCCAGGACAAACCATCATACAGTATTTTAAAAAAGCAAACTAGAACAACAGACTACAGCTGGGGGGCAGCTCTTCACTGTGAAGACTGTTTAGATGCTGACATTTAACAGCAATTAGAAGGCAAAGTAGGTTTCTGCCTTGAGGCTATGTCTTTATTTAGTATGCAAGTCTCTCAGTCCTGGTAAATGGGAACATTGTAATGTTTCGCAGACAGAATAGACAGTGCTTCCTGAAAATTAACTAATGCAGTTGTCCTGCAAAGCAAGTTACTCAGGGCCCGCTACTGTTAAATTACACTGACAAAATAATCAGCTAAAAACAAATACTTTATCAATACAAACCCGATAAACTACCCTACACTTAGGATCGAAATCCAGAAAACCTCATGTCTCCAACATTACAGAGCGAAACTCTGGTTTAGCTAGCTAAGCTACATGCTAAGTTAGCAAGCTAAAAATAAACATTCAAAACAAACGCACCTGCATGATGGTTTTACGAATCTTCCATAGTCTGTATGTTTCCTCTTCGTCATCCATATCGTTCCACTTGCTCTAGAATTAATCTAAAGTTTATTTTTGTGAATTTATCACTCTCTCTCTTGCGGGCAGACACAGCGACGAAACCATGGATGTGTGACGCACGTTTTATTGACGCACGCTGATGACGTAACGTGTGGGTGGAGTTTGACAAAATACTACGACTTGACTTGCATTATTGTCTGTATAACAATAATAATAAAAATAACAATAATAATAAAAATAATAATTATAACCATTAGGTTATGCTATAATAACAGTGGTGATAATAATAATAATAATAATAATAATAATAATAATAATAATAATAATATATTTTTAAATAATGGTTGTATTCAGACGTTGTTGTTGTTTCCTGTTTCCGGTGCCCACCCACCGCTGTTTCACAATAAACCGCAGGGCGGAGTCGTGCGGAATTAGCTTATATACTGTCTATGGGAATTAGCCGCTACAGTGCAGCTATATTTGAATAAATGTGGCCTCTCCTATATAAAAAATGAGGCCGTTATTTGCTATTTTGACGTTTGGGGCTGTGGCGAGCAGTGGAGTACTACTAACGATGGTACTGTACTTGATTTTATCCCCAACGGTAACGTAAAGTAAAGTACTTGGTATGTGTGTGGTGTGCTTGCTGCTGTGATTTCTAATTTGCGTAAACAGTGATGTCAGGCTATTATCGAAAATTGTAACAACCACTGGTTTTCCTTCACCAATTCTACATCCACAATGAGTGATTTTTGGTAAAGATACTGTCTGTATATGTAAATACTGGTGACTTTGCATAACACATCCGAAAACCAACTCTTTCTCATGCAGTTCATCAACCGCCTGGTGGTGCACTAATGTTACACAGGCAGCGCACTTTAGTATACTGCGTATTACCTAACTGAGGGTGTTGCAGTGTGAAAAAGGTACATATGAGTGTGGTTTGTAACGTTGGATGTTTCTGGATCAGCACCCTCCATCTGTCTGCTGGTATCAGCTGATAGGCTTATCAGTCTTATAAATACAGCAACATGTACAGTCATTGAGAGGGTTTAGAACACAAAGTCAAAATTGTATTATATAAGCAAAAAAATAATAATCTTAGCTTACCAGAATCCTTTAGGCAACTAAATATCACAAACTATCATAATAAAATATCAAAGAAACTGTGTCTGAAAAATAAATGTAGTGGAGTAGAAGTGTAAAGTAGTCTAAAAGTGAAGGTACTCAAGTGAAAGTTGTCTATAAATACAGTACTTGAGTAGAAATGTACTTAGGTAGCCTACTTTCCACCTTTTGTAAACCAGTTCACCAAAAATACAGGTATTTATATGAATATAAAGGGGACTCCTGGCTAGAAGTAGTTTTGTCTCTATTCCATATCCTCAATTGCCAATATTCATTACTTTCCCTCTTAAAACATATTTCATTCGTCATTTTCATGACAATATTTTTCTGTTTACTTAATTGTATATTTTGATCATACAGTAAAGTATCTGTAAAGATTTTAATGGAGTAATGTGTATATTGTAACCATTTGTCAAAGCCATGAAACAGGATTCCCACGTAGCCAGACAATTGTGAAATAATCAGATCTGTGTGTTGCCTATGTTGTGCAATGCTTTGCCTGGTGGTTCTACTGCTGTATTACCCTATTGTACTTGCAGGCTAGATGTTCTGGAGAAGTACATGGGCAGGTACAGAGCTGTTACATAAATTAGTATTTTGTAATTGCCTGAAACACCAACTCTGTTGTTTTCCCAGATTGTGATTATTTGGTAGAAGTGTTTTGGGGATTTTAATGATGGGGTAATATTTAGGAGGTTATGTGTGCTCATTCACTGATGTAACTTTTTGTTTTTCATTCCAATATTAAGCACATTACATAATGAGTTTATGTATTTCTTCAGACTTTTGGTCTTTGCCCTGGTCACATAATGCTCAACCACACATGGCCTACATTTTAGCTTTCATAAGGAGTCAACGTTCTTGATGAGGTTGTGATAGTGTTGCGGACTGTGGACTGCATTGCATGTGAATTTCTGATGTGGATTTATTTAGTCAGCAGCAGAGAGGGACCTATTGGAGAATCACAGCCGATCAATTCTGTTAATGATCAGCCGCTCCCTGTACATGAGGACAGCAGGTCGTGTGCTCTCTCCCAGTAGTGGGATTGTGGTGTGACAGTGAGGGTGTAGCTGAAGCCGCTCAGAGGGTTTACAGATTTGAACGCTTTCTGCCCTTTAGAGGATCTTATTGAAGGGCAGTCATGCACCTGATAGGATCCACTGTCCTCTTCTCTGTCCTGCTGCAGGCTATGGTAGGAACAAATGAGAGGAGAACTTATGTTGCAGTACTGAAGCTTGCTTTTGGACAATGTCAGATTTTGTGGAATGATTGGATGTGTTCTTTATTTTATTTTCATTTATTTTATTTTAAAACCATATATAGCTTGTTATCTTATATGCATTTTAAAAGTAAGCTCCCATCACTCTTTTTTTTTTCTCCCTTTACAGTCTGCTCCGACAGAGGACTGGCAGACGGCCACGTCTATTTATGACTTCTCAGCAACAGATATTGATGGCAATTTGGTTTCCTTGGAAAAATACAGGTACATTTCTAAGACATATTCTCTCCCTAAATGTGCTACAGCATCCTAATACATAAACCTACCATCACCAAAAATTATGTATGTGTGCCTCTTTGTATTTTCAGGGGGAATGTTGTCATCATCACCAATGTTGCCTCTAAATGAGGCAAAACCCCAGTAAACTACTCTCAGTTTGCGGCGATGCACGCTACGTACGCTGAGAGAGGTTTAAGCATCCTTGCCTTCCCTTCTAACCAGTTTGGGAACCAGGTACCTTACTTATAAGTGTTGTTTTTTTGTTTTGTTTTTTGGAATTAGTATTTAATTGAATTTTTATATAAACATTGTCACATTTTGGTTAACAAATCAAATGAATCCTATATCCGATCTACAGTATATGCTAGTATGTACCATCATTTAATCTTATTTAGCAACAAATTCATTCTCAGACACAGAACGAGTGTGTACTTGTGACCTGAAAATGTCGTATGACTGGGAATGTGAAACAACAAGATCAAATTACAAAACAGGGGGGGAGGGGGGGGGGACGATGACTATGCACGACAGTAAGCATGATTGGTCCGCATACAGAAAGGCAATGAGTCTGTGTTACCTTATTTGACAAAAATCAATGCATTTTGCTGCTATTTCTGACAATTTGATAAACAAAAATGTATATAATGTAAATAAAACCAACATTAACAAAACTGCTTAAAAAAATATGAATATTTAAATACTGCCGGTACAATCACCAGTTCAGTACAGACTGACTCTGGAGATGGAACTGAGTTTAGCTCTCATATTCAAGTTTATGTTCTGCTTAAGAACGGTTATTTGGTAAATTGCTCCTAAACACATTCGGAGAGGATTGGAATTGCTATTTTTATTCACAATTCTTATCATTTGCTGCTGGTGTTTTTCCTTGGGGACTGGCTAAAACCCTGATATTGTTGTAAATTAAGCCAACTTTGGCTTTATCGGCATTGGTTTAGTAGGGCACTTTGCACGGGGCATAAATAGTGCTGACCAGTTATATTAATTATTTCTCTCAACTTGTTTTACTATGAAGGAGCCCGGCAACGAAACTCAGATCAAGGATTTTGCCCATTCCTACAACGCTCAGTTTGACATGTTCAGTAAGATTGATGTGAACGGGGACACCGCTCATCCTCTGTGGAAGTGGCTGAAACACCAGCCTAACGGGAAAGGCTTCATGGGAAAGTAAGTGGTGATATTACAGGCATATTGATACTATAATGACATCATCCACAAACTGGTAAATATATTTTTGATTAAAATGGAGCCAGACCCCCTAAATCAATTATTGACCATCATAGTGTTATTATACGGTTTGATATAGATAGACGGAAACGAAAAAGATATAGATGGAAAAGAAAAAGCAAAAATGTGTGTGTGTTTGTGTGTTTGTGTGTTTGTGTGTTTGTGTGTTTGTGTTTGTGTTTGTGTGTGTGTGTGTGTGTGTGTGTGTGTGTGTGTGTGTGTGTGTGTGTGTGTGTGTGTGTGTGTGTGTGTGTGTGTGTGTGTGTGTGTGTGTGTGTGTGTGGCATCATATAGGTTTGAATTTAACTAGAGGATAAAAGTAGAAAAAGGGGGTAGGACCAGAAAAGTTTTTGTTTTGAACTTCTTCCTACTCTTTTTTTATTTTTATTTATTTATTTTATTTTAAAGATTATTTTTTGGGCATTTTTAGGCCTTTATTGACAGGACAGCTGAAGAAATGAAAGGGGAGAGAGAGGGGGAATGACATGTAGTCAAGGAGTAAACCTCTATATATGGGCGCGCGCTCTACCAACTGAGCTATCCGGGCGCCCCTTCCTACTTCTATTTCAACATGTGAATTTCTTATTTGAATCACTTACAATAATTCTGGAAGATTGTGCTGAGATGTAACATGTTCTTATTTATCTGTTATTTTAATTGTGTGTGTATATATATATATATATATATATATATATATATATATATATATATATATATATACACACACACACACAGTATATATTTTTACATGTTACACTACAAACTACTACTCAGTGATTATTTTCTAACATATGATTTTTTTTTATTCCTGCAGTAGTATCAAGTGGAATTTCACCAAGGTAAATATTTAATATCAGTTATTTATTATGTATTTAGACACCACAAATGTTGATAGAGGTGGACATGAATCATCTATTACTGTATTCTTGTGCATCAATGCTAAGCACATGCCCTTTTTCTGTAGTGTGTTTACAAATAGGGTACAGAATGCTTATTGAAAGAAGTCCGTACATGTACCATACAAGTTTTTAATTCTTAAAGTAAAACAGAAAATAATTCTTTGTTCATGAATTTCATTTTCACTGTTTTTGAGTTTTCTATGTTTCCTCTTTCTCTTCAGTTTTTGATCAACAGAGAGGGTCAGGTAGTGAAGAGATATGGACCCCTGGATGATCCCAGTGTATGTACAAACATCTTCCTTTGCCACAGATACTATAGTGTGTATATCTTGACTCTAGCACACTTTATATTTATCTCATGTGACTATTTTTCTTCAGAGGCCTGCTGACACTGGGAAGAGTTTTTTTTTTTTCCGTTTTTGTACACATCTTTTTATTTACTGTCCAGATATAACATTGTGTACAGAAAAAAAAAAGTTTTGCTGTTGTGAATATGAATAAGTTAAAGCAGATTAGATGAATAAGAGTGAGAGAGGACACTAAGCTGACATTATTTCTAGTCCATAATTCACATAAAAACAGTGCAAGATTGGGATGTTACTATAGCTGTAACTCCACATACTATGTGTGTATTGTGATGTCTCTCCAGGTGTTAATATACTTTCATTCAGACAATGGATGTCAACTTCTACTCTTGCTTTCTTTCCAGGTGGTGGAGAAGGATCTTCCCCAATACATGTAAACGCCTAATGGATGATCGATGCCTCGCTTACTGATCCTCGGCCCTTTTAGCTCCTTTCTCTGCCTCTCCAAGCACCAGTGAATATAGTTTGGGTCCACCCCAGACCAATGACGGTTTGTTCATAAACCCGCATGGCGGACAGAGCAGACCTGATGAAAATGGCGTGCAAACCACCTGGGAGGATGACCAAGCTTGCATTTATTTGGTTCTCTGGAGAGAAGTGATCCTCAAATGGTGTTAGTAGATTAATGCGTGGCATTGTTTTCATAATAAAATGCACTAAGATTTTGCTCTAATGATATTCTATTCTGTAATATTTGTCCGTCAGGAAAACATTGGCATTTTCCAAGTTATGTGATATTGTATTTTATTGGTGTTGTTTGTAGAAGAGATGTGTTTAGTCCTGAGCTATTGTTGTGCACAATGATCTTTTATTCTGTATAATGAAAATGGTAAAAAAGAAAGAGGGGAAAAAAGACAGAAAATCAATGTCTCTGTCACACTGAAAAATGAAAGTTTCAGAAAACTGCACATGCGTGAGCACGAGAGCTTAAAATGAAACATTTGTTTTTTCTGGGTAGAAAAATGTATCATGTCACATGTCTTATCTTTTGGATATCAGAATCAGAATCAGCTTTATTGGCCAGGTTTGCGCAAACAAAGGAATTTAACTCTGGTTAATCTTTGCTCTCTAAGTACAACACTCGCTTAACATATAAAGAATAAAAACAGAATAAAAAACAGGACAGTGAGAAATATTAAAAACTACTGTAAGTATACAGTATAACAATACAATAGAATTTAGAACTTTACAAAAATATACAATAACTATTAAAGAGAGGGATATGCAATATCAGTATGGTCTGAGATTTAAGATTTGAATATAAATACAGTGCAAGGCAGTTCAGTGAAATGGTAATATATTAATAACAATTATGTAATCGTAAGATGAAAATATACATGAGGTAGATGAGCAGAACAGTGTTGATTGACTTTGTTCAGTGTTATTTCTGAGCGTTCAACAGAGTGACTGCTTGGGGAAAGAAACTGACTTTGTGTCGCCTGGTTTTGGTGAGCAGTGCCCTGTATCTCCTACCAGAGGGAAGGATTTTGAACAGTTTGTGACCAGGATGTGAGGGGTCTGCAGATATTTTTGCTGCCCTTTTCCTGACACAAACACACACACACACACACACACACACAGGTCCTGGATGGAGGGAAGGTCAGCTCCAATTATACTTTCTGTAGCCCTAATTGTTTGTTGCAGTCTGGCCCTGTCTCGTTTGGTGGCTGACCCAAACCAGGTTGGTTGATGGTTGAGTAAAAAGTGGTCAGCAGCTCCTTAGGCAGATTAAACTTCCTTGACTGTCGCAGGAAGAATAACCTCTGCTGGACCTTTTTCTGGACAGAGTCAATGTGGGGAGACCATGTTAGGTCCTGTGAACCCAGGAACCTAAAGGAATCCACAGTGGACAATGTGTTGTTCTGGATGGGGGGGGGGGACTTCTCTTAAAGTCCACTGTCATCTCCACAGTCTTCTTGGGATTTAACTCCAGGTGGTCCTGACTGCACCATTGGACCAGCTGTTCCACCTCCTGTCTGTAAGCAGACTCATCACCATCCTGGATCAAACCAATGACGGTTGTGTCATCTGCAAACTTCAGGAGTTTTACAGATGGGTTATTTAAGGTGCAGTCATTAATGTAGAGGGAGAAGAGCAGCGGGGAGAGGACACACCCCTGTGGGGCGCCAGTGCTGATGGACCAGGTTTTGGATGAGATGCTCCCCAGTCTGACATGCTGCTGCCTGTCAATCAGAAAGCTGATGATCCACTGGTGGAGGCAGGCACTGAGAACTGGGTGAGCTTCTGATGTAGGAGTTCCGGGATGATGGTGTTGAATGCCGAGCTGAAGTCCACAAACAGGATCCTGGCATACGTTAGATTGGATTCATAGTACAGTAACTCAATACTTAGATGACAGGCACAGTTATGATACCTAATGATACCTAACTATATTTGCTTTGAGGAGGTAAGCACATCTAGCACTTGAATAAAGGGAAACACCTGCTGTTTTTGAGCCAAAAACCTAATACATTTTGTCAAGGCTATGTATGCGATATAAGATGTTTAAAATGTACATAAAAACTGTATGATTAAGATGCAGAAGTCAAAAGGCCAGAGCCAGCATTAGAACTTGAGCCATTTTTATTACAGTTTTCGCCCATTGCTTACACACTAAAAACAAATGCTTAGACCAAAGGCTCAAAACCTGAACTTCTTGTAGCATACCTTAAACACAGTGTAACCATAACTTAAACACATTGTCAACTTTGCACTGTGTTTGCAATTCTTTAACACACTTATTGCGAAACACTACACACGTTTTCTTACATTAGACACTTTGTTCAAAAATGAAATCTCCTGTTGTCATTGGGAAAACACTCTGTTCAAAATGCAAAACTCATCTGGCAATTGTAGGAACTTACATAAAGACCTGAAAACACTTACACAGAAAACAGAAGACCAATCGGTCTGAGCCTTAGCACTACAAATAGGCCTCAGGTAAACCATTTTGAGAACTTTGCAAGCATGGAGGCAATGAGAGTCAGAGTAAGAGGAGGACAAAGAGAGAGAGAGGAGTCGGACGTGGAAGAGACATTTCCTGTGACGTTGACAAGGTGTCCCCCCCCAACCCTCCACCACACATACACACACACACACACACAAAACAAGTCTGTTTTTTTTTCTCCCAATAGCAATTCATCCAGTAATTGTTTGTTTTTTTACTTTTGTTTTGTTGCTAAATTTGATGATTTGTGATTCTATTTTTCTTTATTTCTGTAAGAATGTTTGTTTTTTGTAAAAAAAAAAAACAAACAAACCTCTTGTTTGATTACTGCAAAAATTCTACTTTTGAGTTTTACAGAAGACTGAGTCTGAGAAAATGACAATAAAAATAGAAACATAAAGACTGCAGTGTTTTATATAAAGCCTATCAGTGTGTTGCTGGTGATATGAAAGAGTAATTCAAATGGTGCTTGTGTGTATGGTTTTGTTGCAAGAATTTCATTTTTAGAAAGGAGTGTTAAGTTTTGATTGCAGTGTTTCATTTTGTCATAGATGTGAGTTGTTAATCTCCAAGTGCCATGTCTGATTGATACTCTATGTCTGATTGATTATCTATGTCTGATTGGCTTGTGTGTAGAGATTTGACATAATGAGCCAAATTCTGCAAAAAGTGTGTAAGCAATAGGCAAAAACTGTAAGACCCAATTGACCAGTTAACCATCTCTCTAGCTGACAACTAGCCTACTTGTTTCTGTATACGTTTTTGGAGCACAAATGAAGTAAAAGATATGATGAAGAGGTGTTGACTCACCAGACGGATTGAGAGCCCGTGTAAATCTAACGCAACCACTCAGACGTCCACCAGTTCAAGCTGACCTCTGCATGTGATGAAGAGCCTCCAGGAGGACACGCTGAGCTCATGGCTGCAGATCCCTCGGCCTCCTGCAGAGGGAGACACAGTGTCCAGCACAAAAAAACAGGCAGCAGCAGCAAGTGCGGTGCAATCGACCTGAGAGGAGCGGACCCTGTTCCGCCGACGTGAGGAAACACCGCACAGATGAAGGGACCGTCGCGGATACCTATCACATATTCCTCCGTTTGATTATTGCTACACATCAAACAACACCGTGTCCTTCCTCTCACCGGGATCGCGCCGTCGCTCTGAGTCTTTCATACGGAAGGCTTGCCTGTTTTTCCTCCGGGAGGCTGAATGGAAGCAGCAGCCGAGGGAGCGGTCGGGCTGTCCGAGGCCAGGGACGGGAGCCCGCTATCCGGGGCCACAGCATCCGATGATGGGGACACCGTCGTTGGAGTTAGCTACGGGATGGACGCCACAGACATGGGTACTTTATCGCCTTTTATTTAAACCTTATCCGCCTTTAATGTTTATTTCATAACCCTGACATCCATTTCCATCTGATGCTAATGTTAACGTTACTGTGACCAGAAAGTCCCGACTCATCTTTGCTAGCACGGAATTGGTAAGCTAACGTTCGGCTAGGAGCTAACTTAGCTGAATGGATGAGGGAAGCAGCAGGTAAAGTTAACGTTATATAATGTGTATAATGTGTGTACATTTAGTGCATTTATGTTGGTAACGTTACAGTCGTGTCTAGTCAGTCAGCCACACAACAAACCATGGCTAGGAAATGACTCGATGTTGGAAAGGGTAACATGATATGTATAACGTTATAGTATAACTGAATTTATAATTACTGTCTTGTCTTAACATATATAAAGAGCAAGGGGTGTAGCTAGGATTTATGACCACCTTCTCTCCAGGAACAAAATCTCTGTTAGCCCCTTCCTCCCCTGCCCTTTCCAGCTTTAGGCAGCTAGAATTATCTCCACCTGTCACCTACAGACTGTAGAATAACATGAAAATCCCCCATTATATATTATATATTATTTAACCATTAAAGACTTAATTTTGGTTTACCATTTGCCACCATCTTGGTATTTACTGGCGCCAGAAAAAACACATTTCTGCAAGGAGGAGGGCTGATGAACAGACCGCAGCCACCATGGCTAACTGTGACATGCTGAGACACTCATATTATAATTTTTAAATTTATCTTTTGAGTGTTTCTTTTTCATTGACACCATGACACAATACCTTTTCCTCGGCAGCCATTTCCATGTTACAGTAGGAACAGAACTAATGACATTAACAATGGTTCCGCTCTATTGTGTCCCAGTAAGTCATGACAGTATGATAGTGAGCCATCATGCACAGTATGTAGTAATTCATTTTATTATTTACACCTGTACTTTTCCTACTGTGCCATAGTAAAAAATGTCCTTCATCTACAAGGCCTATTAGCAGTTGATAACGTAATACTCTCAAATATCCGTATCAGCCTTCATTTTTTTTAAATTGATTAAAATTAAAATTAAAATTTTGTAATTCAAGAGACAATTACAGAGTTTTCTCAGCGCAGTGCAGTCAGAGTTGTTTAATCCCAGTTTCTTTCAGTCGAGTGTACTTAAGGCCCTGACACACCAACCCGATAATCGGCCGTCGGACAGTCTGGCAAGGTCGTTGACTCGAGTCTGTTTGGTGTGTTCCATGCTGTCGTCTGTCAGAGGGGCCGTCGGCCTTCATTTTGGCTGACCTGACTTGCTGGGTCGGAGGGCGGGCAGTCGGACTCAATGACCAATCTGATTGGTGGAGTGCTAACCCGGAAATGGTGAGCAGGATGAGTGACGAATGCCTCTCAAAATCTGACGAAAATCTTTTAAACTGACCTTTGTCGATCTGAAATCAAGACAGATTCAGCAACTGCATGGCCTATTTCTCACTTAAAATGTTTTCAAAAACACGTTTCAGTGAACTATTTTCGTAAAATACGAGATCGTATTTCGAACAAGCCGCCATTATCGGTCAGCTGGAGAAGCCAGACCCACGTGATGCGTTCGTCATTTCCGTTTTTAATTTTTTGTATTACATCTCGCGCACGCGCAGAACGTACACTCAAGTTGGCGTCGCTTCGGTGTGTTCCAAGTCACTTTTTGGACCTCGGGGAGCTGACTTAACAGTCCGACTGCCTTTTCTGCCGACGGTCAGCTGTCGGGTTGGTGTGTCAGGGCCTTTAGCTGCTTTGTCACTACTTTGTCGTGGCTGCTGTCATAAGGTTACAGACTGCATGTGTGTGTATCAGTGATGAGAGATGAGGGAGGTATGCTTAGCTATACAGTAAGTACCCTTCTGTCAGCTGTTGCTCAGCTTGTGGACTTCATTTAAGATTTATCATGTTTCTAAAAATCTGTAAATTATACCAGGAGGATGGATATGCTTCCCAAGTGCTGTATTAATTTGTTGTTGCTATAGTTAATCTGTAGAACAAGTTTGATTCTGTTAAGATTTCCTTGTGAGAAGTAAAGTGAGATAAAGTGGCTTTATGAATAAACAAGAGTAAATGACGCACTTTTGATAATGGTCACATTTTGATAATAATAAGTCTCAAATTGAGGTAATCAGTTCTCATTTTGGAAATCAACATACATTTAGTATTACATGCATTAAAAACAACACTGTTTTGGGACTGGTCAAACCAAGTTGCAGTTGTTCATTAGTCAAGCTAATGGGTGAGCTTAGGATAAACGGCTGCATCATCAACATAAAAATGGGTGCTACTATATAAAATACACAATATTTTGATATAGCCAAGTGATGACTTTAAAGTATACTAATGGATGTGGATATGTCTGTAAATACACGTATGACTGCCTGAAGCTCAATGTTGGGCTCTTGATTCCAACAGCAGTCGCTCATGCTTTATTCACCGGTCATGTTCAACTGTACTTCACAGTTTGGGGATTTTCATTGTCCCTAGTGAGAAAAGTGCTGACCTTGACATGAATTAATTGCTCCTGAGTCAAATGGCTGTCTGTTGAGGGTTACCAGCCAAACTTAGCTGTATCAGAGGGTGAAAATGGACTTTCACCTCAGGTGCTTTTTTCTAGCACGCTTGCTGGCACATGTCGCATAGAACCGGGGTGATTTCACAAGTGTGTTTCTACCCTGTCAGTGCACAGCCCCCTTCTTCACATGCAATAGAAAACACAGACTTTACTGGAGAGAGAGGGTGAGCTTGCACATGCAGATGAACAGCGCTAAACAGCTGCATTATTGATTATGACTCTACCCTGCCGAAAGTGTTAAGTGACAGTTAGCCTACAACTATCTGTATTGTATTGATTGACTTGACAGCAAAGTGGAAAATAGAGTAGAGGACTGAAAGACAGTTTAAGTCCTTCTGACTGTTTAAGCTTCTTGTTTTTAACTTACCAACATCTGTAACCCTGTTACCCCATTTAACCTCAGCTTTATTCATCTCTGAATCAGCCAATGCTGTATGTTGAGTTGGTTTTCAATATTACTGTGGCAAGGTATATTTCAATTATACCCATCATCAATGTGGTCCTGGCCTGATACAGTATGCTATTAGGGCAGTGAGTGCTTAAGGTTCCATTAAAAAAAGCCAGTCTAGTCGATACCTTGCATTAAGTCGTCTAATGAAACAAACAAGTTATTCTGCTTCCCAAGCTACTCGCTATTATACTATAAAATATACAGAAAATCAAACGTTTTCTCACCGAAGCAGTCTGTGAAACATGTGAGAGCAATAATTATGATATGATATGTGTGCAGTTTAAAATGTGTCACTGCAGAGCTGAAGACTGGGTGGGTTGTAGGCTAATGGAGCAGAATCTCAGCTCCAAGTGAGTGATATTATCAGACACTACAATGCTCTATCATAGATTCTATCACTGTTTGAGTTCATTAGCACAGAAAATGTGAACCTAGATTGAACTTGTCAATCTTATTTTTTGTATTGCTAATATAAAGAATATATTGTGAGTGTCTCCTCCGTTAACACAAAGATTTTGTGGGTTAAGCTAGTTCGTCTGATAAGCCCTGCAGCAGGGAGGGGAAGGTGTGCATCACACTATGACTCCCATCCCCATGCAACATCTGTTGGTGAAGGGTCTTAAAAGGATAGTTCATTAAAGGCTATTCAGCTAATATGTGTTAAACCCATGGGTTTTGTTTATTTCTATGGCAGTGAAATAACAATCTGGTATTGGCACTGGTTAATTGGGATGAATGGAAATGTCAGCTGAAGAGATCTTACTGGATTCTCATTGGCTCCTGGAGATGGTACTTTAGATGTTCACGTAACACTTGGTTACTGTCAGACCTTGCTTATGTGTAATTGTAGGCTGCGCTGTTCGGCTCATCTGCTCTGAATGTGTGAATACAAAGCGGTGTGTGGGTGTCACAGCTGACTGTTGAATATCTGACTGAGCATTTAGTCTTCAGGCAGTCGTAGTTTGTCCCTATAGTCTCCTGTCAGCACGAGAGCATTAATCTCACTTATCTTCTTCCCACACTCATACTCAACTCTTTTCACTTTCAACCTCCTCTCCTCTCCTCTCCTCTCCTCTCCTCTCCTCCTATGGCGCCATTTTTATGCTACAAAGCGATCACCCGACGTTAGCATCCCATTGACTGCCATTCATTTTGACGTCACTTTGACAGTGAATAACTTTACATCTGAAGCGTTTAAAGACTGTATTTGTCCATTGTTTATTTCTAAAGAAACACGACAATGTATAAAAGGCTCCATTACCTTGTACCTCACGTTATGGCTCCGTAGTAGACGTTTTGTCATAACCACGCGACTTACTGTCGCATAGTAGAGGAGTTACCGAGTAGTACAGGAGAAGCTCGCAGGCAGTTTCGACTCACATTAGCTGTTTAAGTTTAATTACTAATGTTAACTAGCATTTTAGTTAGCAGTAATTAGCCTGTGCCTATGTTATCTCCTTACATATACCTACGCTCTCCGTCTCTGCAAGATTGGGAATGATTGAGATTTCTCTTGGCACAGCTACCAGAAGACTTCCAACTTTCAGACAGGTTGCTCACGTCACATTTACATCGTCTCTCTCAGTTGGAGGCTGTGCAGTAACGCTTAGCGCTCACCGGAAAAGTGCTTCTAATGTCCTTCACTGGTCTCCGTCCAGAGCAACGGGATCTGTTGGTCCATTCTTATATACTGTCTATGCTCATATGTCACTACCCAGCAGTCCTCTCCCTCTGTGTTTTTCTCTGTTCTCCGCTTTAGGCAAGGCCTGTCAGAATTGCTGACGGAGGCAAAAGTGTCGTTGCCTTCTGTGGAATTTACCATCTATTTGCTTTCTCCTCATTCGTTCTGCAATGTCTCTCTCTTTCTTCCTCTGTGGCTGTGTGTGCCAGTATCAGTTTGTATCCCGGTGGCCAGTGCACAGGGCTTTCTTAGGATGTGGAACCTACCCCAGGTTATTTGATGTCATATTATGTTGCGTAGATGATGACGCAGTTCACTTACGTCTTATGTGCTGCTGATTTTGCCTGCAAGTGGGGGAAGTGTGCTACAGTAGCTATCAGACACCACAGAGAGTTTGCAGGGCTACCACTCTCTGGTCAGGGTTTTTAATTTTCTGAGTGATGGCTGCTGGGAAGATGAGTGGAGGGGGGGGTGGTTATATAGGAGGTAGACACACAGATAGGGAGGAGAGACATATAGAATTCTAAGCTCTGTTTTCTTCTGCTGTGGTGACTCTGCAGCTGTAAAAGGTTATATGTGTCACTGGATGAGGCTCTGGCTCAGTTTTACACTTACATGACTGCAGTGTCATACTGCTTTGGCTCCCCTCAGAGGGGACCTGCTGTTTTCAATTAAGAGAGTTACTATGCCCACTGTGCAGGCTATTATTATTTCATAGTCACCAGAAGCATAAAGCTCTCAAAGTCATCTTAAACACCCACATAGAATTAGAATATGAGTGGTGCCTGCTTGGGGCTTCAGTAATTGGGCCTATTCTGGTACAAAGAAATTAGGATAAATGTTCACTGCAGCAGTAGTTAGGGCTGGGTATCGGTACTCGATACCCAGCCAACCGAAATAACCCTGTATCAAACAAACGATACCTGCATTTGATCCTTTTTGTACACAAAAGCATTCTTCGATTTATTGCGATGTGTGATTGAATCACTGCCGTTGCAGCTACAACCCACCCATACAGTCTGTGGTGTGGTGAGGTCGAGTCTGGTGTATTTGATGGAGTTGGCAGTGTCAAGATGCCACCAAAACATTCAAAAGTATGGCTACACTACACGCCTGTGGCGTCTCATCTATCTATAAATTGCAGGAACGTCTGTCTGTCTGTCTGTCTGTCTGTCTGTCTGTCTGTCTGTGTGTTATGCGAATATCTCTCAAACCATTAGTCCGAATAATTTCAAACTTGACAGGTGTCTTGCTACGGGCGCGAGTAAGTGCAGTGCCAAGTTTGACGTTGTTTGGATTAGAAATGCAAAAGATATCGTTAAATATATATCGCTAAAAGAAGCACACATTGGCTTTTGCCGCTCTAGCCGCTGGCCTCTCACCCTGAGGACCAGAGAACAGTGGAGCTTTGGCAGCTAAAATGTGACATACACCTCAGACCCACAAAAATGTGCAAAGTTGCACTACTTTGGCCTGTCTTTGACTTTGAATAAACAAACGACAATTCCCGAATTTAAGGACGTATCAGAATCCCACATATGCAAGGCACAACTACACAACAAGTGCAGACAGAGCGTGATGCCACTTATAGGCAGGCTATTTATCTTATAAAGCGAGACGTATCTGTATGTGTGTCCGTGTTTGGGGGGAAAGCAACCTGCACATCAGCAGACACCACATGCAGAACGCTTTAGCGTTCTGCAAAAGAGTCGGGGGGGACTCTTTTCCTGCCATTGTATTAAATTGCTGTGAGCTGACAGAACATAACGTAGCCTAATCTTGGAGATTATTCCTTCACATAGCGGTGCAATGTGAGAAAATCTCAGAGTTGAACCAGGCAGATATATCAGTTTTCATCAGACTCACCCTGGGTCGGGTTAATTAAGTCGCCAAAATAACTCCGCGAATCAAATCCCCTACTTCCCCGTTAACCCTCAAGCCACTAAACCTGTGTGAAAATGAACACCTCTGCTAAAATGTTAATTTAGTTAACGATCCGACACAAGACAACACCGTCTCTCTCTCTCTCTCTCTCTCTCTCTCTCTCTCTCTCTCTCTCTCTCTCTCTCTCTCTCTCTCTCTCTCTCTGCGCACACACACACACGGTCCGGTTCTGGTGGTTGATGAACGCAGATATGTGCTGATTAGCTCTCATAACTGGCCGGGTGGTTAGCGCACTGCCATGAGACCATGGCGCTAATGTCTGATTACTGTCTGATATTTTGTGATTACATTCTGAATCTGCAGCATTCTCTGTCAGGTAAATACAGTAGTACAACGTCTTCCTCTGATGTAGAAGTAGCCTACACTGTAAGTCAGTAGTATAGGCTATACAGTGGAGTTGCATATTAAGTGGTTTGGGCTCCTTATGTAAGTCATTTTGGGGTACAATTTGGTTTTAATGAATTCTACAAGCAGCAATACCACAGGCCAAACAATCACTCGTTCCAAACGGGCACTGCACTAGTACAAATAAATGTGTAAAATACAGAAGTATGCAGTACTCTATTGGTATCGGTATCACTTTAAGGGTATTGGTCCTGGTATTGTAATTCTTTAAACGATACCCAGCCCTAGCAGTTGTGAACCTGGGTGATTGCAGAACTAGGTTTGGTACCTGCTGTGACAGTAGTGGTACCGACACATTATCAGTCAGGGGAGCTACCATTTTGGCCACATGGTGGGCCAATGTAGCACTGAGTGACCTGGGTTCAAAGCTAATATAGCCAGCTGAAGCCTGTCTGTGTTTGCATGTTTACCCTGTGCCTATGTTGGTTTCCTTCACGCTTCCTTCCACAGTCCAAAAACATGCATGTTAGGTGAAGTGAAACTCTTAATTGCCTGTAGTCAATATGTTTGTCTATGTGTGTCAGCCCTGTGATAGACTGGTGACCTGTACAGCATGTACCCTGCTTCTCGCCAAGTGGATGCTGAGTTAAGCCCCACATAAGCTTTTTAGAAAATTGATTAAAATGATTAACCAATGGGGCGACCTCTAGCTCACCCAGTAAGAGCATGTGCCCCATGTAGGCTGAGTCTTTTGCAGTGTCCCGGGTTCGAGTCCAGCCTGCGGCCCATTGCCGCGTGTCATCCCCCATCTTTCTCCCACCTTTCCTGTCCATCCACTGTCACTATCAAATAAAGGGAAAAGCCCCCAAATAATAATCATAAAAAAAAAAGATTAACCAACAACTAATTTTCTTTTTTAATCAGTGTGGGACTAGTTGACAAAAGGTTTTTGTGTCGAATTGATTGCCCTATGGAAGATTTATTAGCTTTTCCCACCTTTTTTTTCACCTAGTTTCTGACTTATTCTGTACCTACTGTAGTGACAAACATTTTATTTATTAAATAGGCATACTGATGCATAGCTAGTCGCCTGTCATCTGAGAAACAGCTTACATATAATCAGTAGACTTCTGTCCTTTATGCAAATAAGGAAGGGTTGTGCAAATAATGGAAGGCGACAAAGCAGGTGCACAGCCATATTAAGGGAAGGTTGTAGTGCACAGTATAGTTTGACCTGCTCACACTGTTTCCGGATACAGACCTTTCCATAAAACAGAATAATTATTCATGTAATGTGTAATAATTTGGCCATCTGTAATAAATGTCCAAGTCATTTTCCTAGTCAGAATTTCATTGCAGTCATAGTAAATAATTGGCAATAAACGCTACTATTCATAATTAATGACTAGGGTTAGGTACAGAAACGCGGTGCCAATAGGGCACCGGTTCCAACGTAAACGGTAGTAACGAGTCCGAATAAGAACGAAAATTTTGATGCCTCACTTCGGTGCCTGACTTTTTCTTTTTTTCAGAAGCATCGCTGCACGGGACGCTACGTTACCGTTAGCTAGTAGCTGGATTAAACACAATGGTTAAAATTCTGACAGCTTACGTTAAGTGGTGTAAAGTGTGACTGTATTCCCTTGCAGAGGATTCCAACACCAGTCCGCAGCTGCTGTTGTCGGAAAAACAACACAGATGGTGCGTTTACTTGAAACTCGCCAGCCTTGTAGTGCATTCAAAGTTATTGTAAAATACCCTTTTCCCATCTGGTGCTTGTTTTTGTTAGCCTGACAAGCCAGACCCACATCAAGATGTTGGGTCTGGGAACTCACCATTGGTAGGGCTCAATCCGAGGGGCGGGATAAACAGTTGTCTTTCAAATTCCCTCTGCACTCATAGCCAACCAATGCAACGCTAGTTGATAGATTAAACTTTTGCCGTATCCGGTCGGCAAAACTCCGAACACATCTTCCTTTTTTAAGAATGACTTCAGTGCTTAACTCCAAGTCTTCCAAAGCCGATTTGAAAGAACGCTGACTCACACTGTGGACAGGCATCACATTCCCACAAACACACAAGTAGATGTCTGCATAGCTGGCGGTCAGGAATCGCTGTTATATTGACTTCTGGAGGTGTATGCACGTGTTTGTGTGCGTGTGTGCGTGTGTGCATGTGTGCGTGTGTGTGTGTGTAAAAAACAGCTACTATCACTATGGTGCTCATACTATTCTGTCAGGACTTGGCCGGGCAGCTAACGAAACCTCTTTTGCATCTCTGCGCTTTGAATTTCCATTTCAAAGTCTGCTGAGCTTTCAGGAATCTCCAAGGAAAAATTACACTTTCATACCCACCTGTTCCATTAGTCCGATCCACAGTGTGAAATGAAGATGTAACTGTCACAGTCTCTTCTGAACGGCGGCGAGATTCAGGCTGGAGCTCATCGCTGCTGTCAGTAACTGCCAAGCCAGTCATTTCATCCACTTCTCATTGTCAGTTAGAATGATAAATAGATGGATTTGGATGGTGAAGTACTGGCAGGTGTGGCATTTTAATGATGTTTGCATTTTTTACCCGAAGATCTTTGTCATCCTTTCACCTCTTTGTAAAACAGAATAGAGCCATTCCCTGCAATCACCCGTTTGAACAGAAATAGAGTATTTTACGGTTGCATTTTCCCTAATACTGAGGAGAGCAGAGACAGCCTGCAACCCCGAAAATCAGACAGACGGTGGCCGGGTTAGCTCAGTTGGTAGAGCAGGCGCACATATATAGAGGTTTACTCCTCGACGCAGCGGCCGCGGGTTTGACTCCAACCTGCGGACCTTTGCTGCATGTCGCTCCCCTTCTCTCGCTTCATCTGTCCTGTGGAATTAACGGCCTAAAATGCCCAAAAAAAAATCAGACAGATGGTCTCTTGACTTCCACCTGTCCTTGCATTGTTGCCATCTTATCCTGATAATCCAGACAGTTAGAGTAGTAGCCTGGAGAGAATGGGACTGGGATTAGTGATAGTAAAGTAATAGTGACCGTGATTTAACTGGATTTGCATCTAGCCTTCGGTCTGCATGTGTGTCTGTCTGGGTGAACCACAGTCAAGCCTGGCCAACTGGAGTTATGGGAGCGAGTGTGTCTGGGTGTAGTTTTCCCACCTCTGAAACGGTGTAAAACTGATAGTTGTTTGTCTGTTTTGGAATAAATTGTGTTTTTACAGCTCTGCAAAGGTTTGTTGTCTTAAGAAAATCAGTGGTGCTTGCACTGGTTTTTTTAAAAGAAAGGAAAATCAGTACTACTACTCACTTGAAAAGCTTTTGTTCAATTTGTATGCAACGGCATCCTAGATCATAAACTATGAAACTTGAAAGTGTTTTTAATTTCGTTTTTTTTTTAATTAATTTTTATTTTTATTTTAATAACAGCCAAAAAACAGAGTTCAATTTATGATACAGTATTTATTGAGAAAAGCAAATCTTTGTATTGAAGAAGCTGTAACAAGCAACTATTACAAATGATCAGGTATCAAAAGAGCATTACTTTCCTGTCGATAGACAAATTAGTTAAAGGTGCTCTAAGCGATGTTGGGTGACGCTACTTCTTGTTGATGTTCAAAGTATTGTCAAACAAAACTGAGGCTAGCTCGCCCCTCCCTCATCCTCATCCCGTCCCCTCCCCCTCCCTTCCGTGCTTCCACACACTAACCCCCCAACACCCCCCAACAAAATCCTTCTTGTCAGTTATTGGCTGGAACGCTGGAACACTGTTTGTTATGTTTGGTGTTGTAGGTTGGCGCAGTTTGTTTTTATTGCCGTTTGTGGAGCCTGGGTTGTCTACAGAGACCGCGTTTTTTTACAGTATGTTCAGGGGACAGGCAGCTCGTGGATAGTGAGGAGATGTTTGCTCTATGTGACAAAAAATGTTGTCGCCTAAAAAACGCTTGACATCGCTTAGAGCACCTTTAATTGGCAAGTCTCATAACTTGTATAAAGAACATACTATTAGACACTATAACTACTCCATTCTATCCATTCTTTTTTTTAGCTCAAATGGTTAGTTGCTAAATCAATTTGTTGTTCAACTGGACAAAAATCTGCCACTATTTGGATAATCAAGTAATTCTTTAATTGCAAAAAACTCTGGATCCAGCTTCTCAGGCTAGCTGCTTTTCTCTGTTTTCTATGAAAGTTAAACTGATATCTTTTTTCAGTTTTTTCACTGTTGGCTGGACAAAACAAGGAATTTGAAGACATGAGGAGGACATTGTGATCTGCATTGTTCACTACCTTCTGCTATTCAACAATAAAAAAAAAGAATCAACAGATCATTTCATAATGAAAATAATTACTTGCAGCCCTATTGTATATCTCCCCTTGTAAATAAAGCTTCTTATTTTTGGACTCAGCAGCAGTTTTTTTCTGTATGCAGACTGTGTTGTGCATTGCTCATCATGAAGCTCCACGCTAAATGTCTCAAAAGGATGTTTTTTGAGCCAGCAGAAGGCAGGAAGCTTTTTATTAAGCCCACTTGCTTTTGCCTGATGCCATTGATCTTAATGGATGACTTGGCATAGTGAAAAGCCTTCCTCTCCAGCCCCTGCTTCCACCACACATTCACTGTAAAGTGTATGATATGCACTGACAGCAGAGGACGGAGCAGCTTTCCCCCTTGTGTGCACACCGCTTTGTTCAGTTAATCGGAAGACTGGGAACTTTTCAGAGAGAAGGTTGAGGATGATTCCCGGCACCACCACACCAGTTTATGATGTGTGAATGTATTTAGAGATGAGTTCAACCATACTTCCTACTGTAGTCTGTAAGCTGCAGGCATTACTGTGTGTGTGTGTGTGTGTGTGTGTGTGTGTGTGTGTGTGTGTGTGTGTGTGTGTGTGTGTGTGTGTGTGTGTGTGTGTGTGTGTGTGTGTGTGTGTGTGTGTGTGTGTGTGTGTGTGTATTAGGGCTGTTGGAACAAATTCTGAAAGTCGAGTATAATTCGAATAGCTGAAATTACTATTCAAATGTGATTTTTTTTTATAAATATGTTGGCAAATGTTAGCTAATCTCCCTCTTCTCACCTTGGCCTAACCGCATGTGAAAACAAAATGCTTTTGTCATGTCACGTCTGATAAACAATAACTTAGTGGGAATGAGCAACACAAGGCATTGTGAGGTCTTAACATCACGGCGCTAACGTTAAGTACCAAGTAACGTTAGTACAGGGGGGAGTGACAGGCTGCAGCTGGAAATCGGAAAAAGGATGGGAAATAGTTTTAATTAGTGCTGTCAGTTAAACGCGTTATTAACGGCGTTAACGCAAACCCATTTTAACGCCATCATTTTTTTATTGCAAGATTAACATTCTTTTTGGCCTAGCAAACTTTGTTTGCTAGGCCGTTTTTTTTCACATGCTGTTGCAACAACTAGTAACGTTAGAAAAACTACAACACCACACCGGATCTAGCTAGACCGGAAACAAAACAACAGACACACTTGTTTGGGCTTGTGAGCTGGCCAAAGAGTAGACATACCTGCAAACTAGTTGCTTTTCGGCGAAAATCACCATTTTGAATGGGAAAATGTCATCCACGTGAATCGTGTAGATCCAAAGAGTTTTTATTTGGCGGGGGGGTCCAAGACCCGGTGCTAATACGGCACCGGTGCCTTAATGACCGTTATCTACCGGACCGAATAGCAACGCAGATTTTGGTGCCTTATTTAAGTGCCACTTAAATGCCTGCGCTTCTCTCTGATGCTCCGAAAACGGACGTTATATATATATATATATATATATATATATATATATATATATATATATATATATATAAGCTGTAAGGTTATTATTTTGCCAGAGTGCCGTAATTGCCTAAAGCATCTTTGAAAAGCTTAGCATTAGGAAGTTGACGACTCCTTAATTATAAGCGTTGCCTTCCAAGTAGGCCTGTACTGATCGAAGGGCAATGGTCATTTGAGAGGGATTATTGATACACATAGATGCACATACAGTTATCCACATCTACACAGGAGTAGAAAGAGTCACTGAGTACGTTTACATGCGCGTTAGTGCCAGGCTTTTAGAGTATCCTATTAATGTGTTGAATGATGAAAAAAAGTGTGATATCTCATTATTTTGCATTTGTTTTATTTGTACGCAAACAGAATTGTAAGAACTAGAAGTTTTGGTATTACGGGGGCGTTTGGTACTGTAACTCCTTTTGAGTGACTTACTCATGTCTCTGCTCGTTGCCTGGCGACACATTTTTTGTACATATAAAACAAAGGTTTTATTAAACAAGATATAAAGTTTAAATTAGTGAGCTTTAGAGGTTCTGGTAGGTGGATTTTGTTACTTTACACAGAGCCAGGCTAGCTTTTTCCCCCTGCTTCCAGTCTTTATGCTAAGCTAAGCTAATCATCTAATGGTTCTTGCTTCATATTTACTTTACGGACATTAAAGTGGTATCCTCTTCTAATTCATGTCGATAAAGCGAATCCCAAAATGTTAAACAATATAAAGATTAAATGTTGAACTGAAAGTGTAACATGATGCTTCTCCATTACTCCTTATAAGATAAAATACATTAAAAAAACAATAAAACAAAGCGGGTTCATTTTCAAATGTTGGGCAGTACAGAAATGGCCACTGTGAAAGAAATGTGCAACAGAGTTATCAGAAGCCTGGAGATCATAATGTGTGTGTGTGTGTGTGTGTGTGTGTGTGTGTGTGTGTGTGTGTGTGTGTGTGTGTGTGTGTGTGTGTGTGTGTGTGTGTGTGTGTGTGTGTGTGTGTGTGTGTGTGTGTGTGTGTGTGTGTGTGTGTGTGTGTGTGTCAAGTAAACATCATATCCTTATTGATAAGACTCATAAGACTACTGTGCATCAGTAAGGCCTCTTTACTTCCTCCACTTTTCCATTCTGGGCCAGAGACAGAGGATGAAGACCACACTGGCTGACTGGTGTGCTCATGGAAAAACACACAGCCCGCTGGCGACTGAGATCAAGGGTGGAATGGCTTGATGACACTGATTTAGGATCAGTTTGCCTTCCCTCGGTCTTAACAGCAGCCATCACTGTTGCATAACTCTCCTGTGTAAAGTAAACTAGGCTGAGGTTAACCATAAATTAACATATTCTAAAATAAGGAGGTCCTCTTTGTCCGTTTGAACTTTAGCAGAATTTAGCACAAAAGAGAACAAATGACTCTGGCCTCTAAAGCCCTTTTTTCCACTGCATGGTATGGCTCGGCTCGACTCTACCTAACTCGCTTTTTTTGTGTTGATTTTCCATTAGCAAAAGGTGTGGATAGTACCTGGTACTTTTTTTGGACCACCTTGGTCGAGGTTCCAAGTGAGCTGTGCCAATATTAGAAACCACTGTAGACCACTGATTGGTCAGGGAGAATAGTCACTAGCCTTACATGGGACATCCTGCACATACCCGTGATTTTTAAATAGCCAAGCTACCGTCAATAGCAATAACTTTATTCTCTTGAAACCAACTTTTAAAAATTGCCAACCTGCTTCGGTTCTAATCCACAGCAAACAGTTCACTGTTTACCTTCATTAAACCACCTGAAAACAACACCAGGCTGCTACAGTATACGTTCAATACTTTATTGCCATGTCAACACAGTTGATTGGAATTTGTCTTGGTGATTATCAGGTTAAAAAAAGGCAATACATACACAGGGACATACAGTACATACAAAACAATCACAAAAAACTGTAAAGACCTTGTGATATTGCAACTTCCCATAAAGTATCTTGTGCAGTCTATAAAGTGCATTTGAATACGGTGCATTTAGTACAGGTTTACTCTGTAAGGTGCCTGAGCATTATGGAGCCTAATAGTGGCCGGGTAAGTACTGTTACAAAAGCGGGATGTTTTGCCTCTGAGGCTTTGAACTCTCTTTCCAGAGGGCAGTAGTTGGAGGCGGGACGTGGCAGGGTGGGAGGGGTCGTCTAGCACTTTCTGCACTTTATGCCTGGTCCGTGTGGCGTAACCATACGGACCTCTACACACATCAGACTGCTCAGTTATAATTTATAACTCAGCTCAGCCAGATATTTCTCCATTCTCAGCTGAGATGGACGTCATAGGCTGCATTGTTTTCACTTCATAAATTAGCCAGTGTCAAGTGACCTTTAGCTAGCGGCTAATCCTAACAAAACACCACGGGGAATTTCAGCCTACATGCACGTTGTTAAAACAGAGCAGCTAAGGGACAGCCACAAGTTAGCAGACTTCCAAGTCATCACTGCACCGTCTCTGCTCTACACCGTCTCTGCTCTACACCGGGTGTGTGTGCAAGGCCCTGCCCTCGATGAAACACATAGATCAAATGAGCGGAGAGAAAGACAGTAAAGAGTCTCACACTGAGCTGAAATGGAAACACTGAAATAGTGATTAGAAATAAAGTGATTTGTTTTTAAGGATTCTGTCATTCTACAGTATTGGGTGGGGAAAAAGTCTGAATCCCACAATTAAAAACCTACCCAATGAAGGAATAGTTGAATATTGGGGTCCAGTCTAGGGCTGGGCAATATATCGATATTATATCAATATCGATATATGATATTATTATCATATGATTATTATATGATATT
This sequence comes from Zingel zingel, assembly GCA_023566125.1. NCBI lineage: Eukaryota > Metazoa > Chordata > Actinopteri > Perciformes > Percidae > Zingel > Zingel zingel. The sequence goes on along the minus strand of CM042322.1, from coordinate 13,450,024 downwards.
ATAGCAATATCGATATATGAGGTTAGAAACCGTCTTAAATTTTGGATATCGCGATGTGACACAAGTGTTGTCTTTTTCTGGTTTTAAAGGCTGCGTTACAGTAAAGTGATGTCATTTTCTGAACTTACCAGACTGTTCTCGCTGTTCAATTGTTTGCCTTAATCCAGTCATTATAGCCATATTACTGATGATTATTATCTCATTGTGTAAATATTTTGTGGAAGAACAAATTGTCAAGACATCAATATTGCCGCAATATCGATATCGAGGAATTTGGTCAAAAATATTGTGATATTTGATCTTCTTCATATCGCCCAGCTTTAGTCCAGCCTAAATGTACACTATGCTGTACAACTGACAAAGTGTGGACGTTCCTCTGTTTGGTTGCCGATAAAAGTCTTCAGCAAGTTTCGCGTTGAAGATGATGTCATGGCAGTTTCACGCGGCGTCTCTATGGCGATCAGCTGAGAATCCCGCCTACACTGAAGGGGTACTATCCCCAGTGGAAAACGAAAAGAGAAAAGTACTGGTACCAAAAAAAGTGAGTCGAGTTGAGGAGAGCCGTACCATATAGTGGAAACTTATCACTCATCTCATCCTCATGCTGTTGTCAGAGATAATATTACAACCCCACGGCATTGTTCACCAGGAAAACACTGACCAGTAGCTGACGGTATTTTACCCCACTTTTTATTGAGTAAAAAGCCTTGTTAATTTCCCTGCTCTTCAAAATTGACAGAGTTATGGATTTCTGCTTTCTATAGGTCAGGTCAGATGCCCTTTGACATGATAATCAATCGCTGCTTTGTTGTGGCCGATCGTTAGCGGCCCCATCACTTAGCCCCTGCTAAGATAACAAGCATCTCAAAGACTACCTCTTACTTAGCTCATCCTCAGGGAGTCCCAGTGTTGAATTTGTTCCAATCAGGGTCAGACATAGCTGTCAGTAATAGGAGACACACCAGCCCGATAATCTGCCGTCGGACCGTCTGGCGAGGTCGGTGACTCGAGTCTGTTCGGTGTGTTCCGTGCCGTCGTCCGTCCGAGGAGCCGTCGACCTTTATTTGGGTCGACCCGACATGTTCAGTCGGAGACAGGGCAGTCGGGACTCAGCCGGAAATGGCGAGCGGATGAGCCTCTCAAAATCTGACGAAAATCTAATAAACTGACCTTTGTCGATCTGAAATGAAGACAGATTCAGAAACTGCATGGCCTATTTCTCGCTTAAAATGTTTTCAGAAACACGTTTTGGTGAACTATTGTAGTACAATATGAGATCTTATTCTGAACAAGCCGCCATGACAGTCTGGCTGTGAATTTCCAGAGAAAAAAGAACCACATGACGCGTTCGTCCGATCAGCTGCCGGTTTTCATTTTCTGGGAAACAGTACAGAGCAGCGCCGCCTGCTTCTATGGAAACGTATTACGTTTTGCGCACACGCAGAGCGTACGCTCAAGTCAGCGTCTCTTCGGTGTGTTCTGAGGCACTTTTTGGACCTCGGGGACCCGACTGATCAGTCCGACTGCCTTTTCTGCCGACGGTCGGCTGTCTGGTTGGTGTGTCAGGGCCTTAAGACACCAACAACACCATGACAAATTCCTTGTATGTGCAACGTACTTGGCAATAAAGCCCTTTCTGGTTCTGATTCTGATTCTGATCAATGCTGACTACAGTGTGTGATGTGTACATTAGCCTAGGTGACACACCCAAGTCATTATTTGTTTTAGATTAATTTTGTTGCTGAGTTGCACTAAGCCATCATGTCGATCTGCTGTTTTTTTTGTTGATGTAGTTTAAAAACAAAAAGTTTATCTTAATGAGTGGGTCAATAGTTGTAGTCCGTATGCATTGTGTATCTGTGAGTTGTATCATATATTGTATTGCGGTGCAGCTGTGCTAATGCCCCCTTAAACAGCATCAGTCATAATAATGCTGGTTGACCTCAATTGGGGCACCATGGAAACAAGAGGGAGAAAAAGTGTGTGGGTGGGTGTGGGTGTGTGTGTGTGTAATAGTACATGTGTGTTTTTTAAATGACTGTGTTAGTGTTGCAGAAAAATTACTTCATAAACTTCTGTGTGATTATAGAGCCTATACTCTTGAGAAGAAAGAGGACCATAGGTGTTAATAAAGAGTGGGGAAGCAGAACACATTGTGAATATATATCCACATGGGCAATGGCCATCGAGTTTATTATCAGACATTTGAGTGTTTTATTATAATTTCAATGAACAAGGCTTCATGGGAACACTGAGTTGAGATTGTTACATATTACTGTGGATATAATAACTTATACGGTAATACTTTACTATGTAACACCAATTATGGAACATTAATTTGTATTTCAGAGTATCTCTTTTTTTAAGGAACTGTATTCAGTGATAAGCTGTTTGATTTAAAGCATATAGGCAGAGTAATTGGTATTGGCATCAATATTGTTTTGTTTTGCACCTGCCATTTTCATTGTGTGTGTAGTATTTGAAAGAAAAATCGGCTGGCCAATTTTATTCTCAAGTATTTACACTGCGGTGACAATTTTGATGAACAGATGCTCTGTTAAGCAAATATACAGATATGGTATAATTATGTGGTTTAGCAGTGACGTGTATGATTGGTCTTATGTAAATTGGCAACAACCAGGGACTAAGCTGTGACAGCGGTGTCCCATGTGCGGGTCAAACGTGGGTTGAACATGTGATCATATGTTGTTATTAACCCCTAGGTTAGTTTTTACGCTACAATTGTCCTTTAAGTTACAGTTTAAACGGGCCTGACTCAGTTTAAAAACTGGTTTCCAGCAGGTTCCTGTTCTGCAGAAACATAGAACACAGTTACGGCACATGAAGACAGAAACACTTATTAGAATAAATTACCTGAATACACAAAGGTCATATAGAGGTAGGGCTGGGCGATATTACTTATAAATAAATAATCTTGATAATTTTAGGCTGTGCCACAATATACAATCCCTATATTTTCATATTTTCTCTAAAATAACATAACACAGCTCGTATATGACATTTAAGAGGGCTTTCATTTTGAAATTCCACATCAGAATGTCCTCATTTTGTCTGAGTGTAGTCTATATCCACGACATTCCACTTCCAGGATTGCTCCGGTGCAGCTGGAAATTCCGCAGGATGTCCCTCTTTTCGGCCGGATGGTCGTTACCTTCCGCTTTCTTTGTGTTGGCTTTCTAAACTCTGGTCGATTTATGAGGACTATGGTAAACTGCTCCTCAGATCTCTGCAGGGTAAATCGACTAAAAGAACTTTTGAACGTACACATTTTGCACCAAAACAAGTTCCTTACTGAGGCTATTTTGCAGCGGCACGGTGGCTCCCATCCCAGAACGCTGTGTGGACTAGCCAGACCCTCCGCAGCGCTGTGGAGGAAGGTCTGGCAATGCGAGACTAGTCTAAGTGATACTCTTGAGTTTGTGTATTGTCATTTTGAAGTCAGATGGTCTTTGGAAACATATTCTTTATTATTAAGTTTGACTAATGATTCACACAGTTAAAATCTTTTTTTCTGAAATATAGTTAGCAGGCAAGTTTTATTTATTTATGTATGTATTTGTTTTAATTAATTTATTTGTTTGTTTTTATTCATGACTGACTGACTTGCGCAAGGAATATCTCGATATAACAATATGGTCATCTGCCATATCGCACATAAAATTATATTTGGATATATACGATATCGCCTGCCCCTATATAAAGGTCAAATAAGTACTGCTGTCTGCTCTTTATTTCAAAGACAGCAACATGTAATTTCCAATACAAAAAAATGGAAGTAGTTGGAGAAATGTTAACAACATTATAATGAAGTTAATAATTGTAGTGTAACAATATATAGGAAGCATAGTGGTTTTGTAGTTCTAGTGAGATTAACTGAACAGAAAGGCAGCAATGGAACTGTGTGGGTTCAAATTGGTCTGTGTTTCTGGTTAAACTGTCACGGTGGTAGTTCACTCAGAGTCGAGCAGGGAGAGATGTAGCACATGCTCACTCATTCACCACACACACACACACACACACACACACACACACACACACACACTGTGCCTTAAAATCTGTAGTCTCTGCTTTAGGGCAGTAACAAGTGCAGTCATGCGGAAAGGAAGAGACCCGGTTGCAGAAAGATATATGACATACACACAAACACACACACACACACACACACACACACACACACACACACACACACACACACACACACACACAAATACATGCACACATAGGAAACAGGCATTTGGAAATGACAGAAGAGATGTGAAAGAACCACACTTAGCCAGCCAATCACATGCATCACCACACCTGGACATACAGGCACACAATACAAGTATGGGATGGTAAAATGCAGGAGAGTCTTCTCTTCTTTCTCTTCTCTTCTTCCTCCTCTAATTATCTATATTGCAAACATTCTTTCACCAGTATGTTTTTGTTTTTGTGAAATTTTATTACCTGCATGTTCCAGCTTGGGAGCGTTGCCGGGTTCACATTGGCAAGCTTTGGCAAGCTTGGCTTGCGCGTCCCTGTGCAAACGTGTGCATGTGTGACAGCGGGAGAGAGATAGAGGCAGAGAGCAAACTGGCTATTCTGTGCCTCAGTCACATTGCTGTCCACGAGAGACAGGCAGACAGGCGCACAGAGACCAGAGAGGCCGTCTATCAATTCAGCAGAGTCAAGCTGTGGAGATGCTATCCCACTTCTGAGTGACACTGGGTTATATAGGTTAGTGCCTCGGCTGGTGAGGGAGGCTTTTTTTGATACTGGATTAAGGTTGGAGCGTCCAGAGATTACAGCCAGAAAGTTGTGTTCCGTCTCCTGTCGGCCTGTTGTGTATTGTTGACACTCTTTAAAGCAGGCATGGCATGCTGGCTCAGGGGAGTACAGTAGTTCATTGGGACACTTACTTACTGGTCTAGAGCCATCATCTATGTTTTTAATTTCACCTGTACTTTTTCCTGCTATGACGATTTAAAATGTCTAATGAATGGTTGATTGTGGCTTTGTCCCTAACAAAGTAAATATAATAATAATGTTAATAATACTTTTCATTAATTATTAACTTCTAACACTACTTCATTTGAATGCAAAAGCTTTAGTTAGTTGAAGCATGACTGACAGAGTCCATGTGAACTCATTACTATTCTGCCATGCACACACACACACTCACTCAGAAAATCGCTTGCTTATACAGTCAGCAGTCAGAAGCAGCAAAGCACCCCTTTTGAAGCAATCAAAGCCAATTGACTGAGTGCTAAAACCCTCTTTCACTGGAGACATGTTTGACACAGTGGGAAAAGCACAGCAAAAAGTTGTTAAAATAATCAAATGAATGATGACTGAATTCCATTTAGCTGCTTCAGTTTCAGGGTCCTGGTTGGACCGGCTGGCTCACTGTCACACTGTCGTGGCTTACTGGGACACTTGGATAAAACACACCTGAGCTTTTCCTACTATGAGAAGTCACTATGTTTGCTGTGAAAACAAAAGGCCTATTATGTCCTTTTAAGTCTAATGCATGTGCAGCAGTGAAATATATAAGTAAATTCATCCAACCAAAACTATTGCCTCTCATAAACAATAATATTTGATCTGTTAAGAAGAAGTGAAAGAACAACGGAACGTAAACACATAAAACTTGTGTCTGGCCAAATAGTTTATCTCTTCACCGGTATTTGTATCCTAATTTATTTATTCACAAAAGTAAGATTGTTGTAAACATATCTCTATAAATTCCACCATGTGGGCAGCAGAGTGTGATATTGGTTATGAAGATAACAGAGAGGGAATTCATTTGCCCCACTCTTGTACTGTCTAAAGCCCTCTCTCCTCCCCTTTTTCTGTCTCGTTCCACTCTTTCATTTGCTCATTTTGTGTTCTCTCTCTCCTGCCCTCCCGAGCCTCGTCGCCATTATTATGCTGAGTGTTATACGTCTATAATTATTCATCTATTTCAGGCCTTCCTGGTGAAAAACAGTCCTACATCCTTTTACTGCTACATCCTGTTTCTAATGTGCTTTTGTTGTCTAACCCTTGGTGAAACACATTTCAGCCAAGATAAAATTAGGCTTGTAAAGCCTGCAAAAGAGTAAGAGCGTGTAGTTTACTCCCGCTCCAGCAAACGTAGCAGATTTAAACTTTGCAGAGCTGTTGTTCCATGTTAGTTTAAATTTTTCAGTAAAAGGGTGTCTGAGCTTTTTACAGTCCAAATGTATTCATGTTCATGTATGCTTAACCCTTTACACTTTATATTTCACCCGAAGTTGTGGCCAGACCCAACGACAGACATTGCCATTACAGCATGGCTAAAAATGCATGAAATCACACACACACACACACACACACACACACACACACACACACACACACACACACACACACACACAGTACATAGGGCTTTAAAAAGGGCTTGGTGCTCTGTAGCTGACGTTACTGTTTCCTGCTGTTCCTCTAGCTGACAAGCCCCTACTAGTGTTTGACACTGTTATTACATAATGTTGGACTTCTGTGTCCACCCTTTGGTATTCATCTTTGCCACAGAGAGCACTAATAATGCTGGGTAATGGAGCCTCTCCGTCTAAGAGCGACTAACAGTCATCCCTGTCTCTCTCCACTTTCTTCCTCTCTCTCAGATGCTGCTGCTAGGAAAGCCTTCATCACAGAGGTGAGCTACCGTCTGTCTCTGTGATCATCCACTCTGCAACGCTTCTCTTTTTAGTTCCTTTTTGATCCTTCACATCAACAACATGTAGTTCTTTGGTTTTAGATGCTAGTGAAAGCACTAACCCACAATCTGAGGATCTTAGGCAATTAATATTTGCTGTACATAATTTTCCTCGCTTGGTGCATGAAGACTGGCACAAAAGTCAGTACAGACTACAAAGTACCGGAAAGTGTTTAAATATTGCTTTGGTATTCTTTGTCTTTGCAATACAATTTGCATCACATTATCTTAATCCACCTAATTTAGTATATCCCATACATCTGACACACACAGCTACTGTACTGTACGTTAAGGCAAACATTCGAAGTATAACATAATTTACATACAACAACACCAGAAATATTCACGTTGAATGTACAGCTTCGATATCTGAAATATCCACTGCACTTGTTTCTAAATCAGATTAGATTACAAAGTGTGCTTTCATACCTCATGCTATGCACAGTTTGAGTTAGATTGATTAAGAAGGTAAATATCCACTAATTAAAGATCCAGAGTTGGACCTGGTCTGCTCCGTGAAAGTCAGTTCATAACATTAAAGCTTAAAATCGCTCTCTCATGTATTATTACTGTGTCACTCTCCAGTCTTTAGTATTTGAATAATCAATGTTGATGAACAGGTGCAAATCATCCTGTCCCCATTATAAGTCTCTCGCTCTCTTCTTCTCGCCAGATGCCCTCATCCTCAGGCCAGCCTGGTCAGGGAAAGAAGATTGGCCACAGAGGGGTGGATGCATCAGGGGAAACTACCTACAAGAAGGTACTGTAGACAGCACATGCCTGTACCATCATGTGTTCTCTGGTTTGCACCAAAAAAAAAAAAAAACAGGAATACAGAGTGAAAAACGGCTTTTACTTGGCTGCTATCAGACTACTAAACTCAGCTAAACACCACTAAACTGTGCTTTACTATGCAAATTGCAATATTATTTATTCATTTACAAGTGCAATACATCACATGTTGGAAATGATTCATTCTGTTTTTGATATATGTTCATAGCGCTCTATTTATTACCCTGTTTTTATCTGTGTTATTCTACGGAGCCATACTCGTAATTATCTTCATGCTTTACATTTCTGTGTTTTGCTGAATGACAATAAAAGGAATGTTGAATCTTGAATTTATTTGGCATTTTAAAAGCGTTAAATATGTATTTTTTCTCTTTAAAATGATCTGCTCCAACTAAGAATAGGACTGTTCATTGACTTTGAGGGTTCAAGAAAGGGCAATTATTTCACTCTACACATCTCTCTCTCTGCCTTGCTCTCCGCAGACCACATCCTCAGCCCTGAAAGGTGCCATCCAGCTGGGCATCGGTTACACAGTGGGCAACCTGAGCTCCAAGCCTGAGAGAGATGTGTTGATGCAGGACTTCTACGTGGTGGAGAGCATCTTTTTCCCCAGGTCTCTTCTGCAACCAGACACAGAAAAAGCATACTGTATACATGCACTATGTTTCCAGTGCACATATGAATAATACAATATTAATGCATGTTGCTGATATGTTGTTCTTAACCTACCTGTTGGCAGGGTTCAAAATTAGCACCATTTACCAGCTAAAAGCTGGTAACATATGCAAGTGGCTGGTAGATTTGCTTCACTCACCAGCAACAAAAACAATAGTAATCCATTGGGTGGCTGGTCAAATTTCAACATTCACTAGCCATTTGGCTGGTGGACAAAAACAATAATTTTGAACCCTGCCTGTTGGATATTTATATGAGAAAAATATGAATTTTATTACTCTCTTATCTTCTTTGCTCTACTATTTCTTTTTGTACTTTAGTGAAGGCAGCAACCTCACTCCAGCCCACCATTTCCCGGACTTCCGCTTTAAAACATACGCTCCCGTGGCCTTCCGCTACTTCAGAGAACTGTTTGGCATCAGGCCAGATGACTACCTGGTAAGATCTGACTGTGTGTGTGTCCCTCAATGAATTAACGTGAATTATTACCACATGGTTAGGACTATATTGTAATGAAAGAAAATGAAAGAAAAGGTTGCATTGAGCTGGCGAGCTATGGTGGATTTTGAACTACTAACCTCAGTAGTAACTTTGTATCAGCTCAAATCTGAGGATAGACTAGAACAGGATGTGAGAGAGAGCAATGGAGAGGGATGTAGGTAGAAAGGGAAGGGAGGTCAGACCAGGAAAAGACAATGAAACACGCAGAGTAAATTAACAGAAAGCAGTGTTGACAGAATTTTTATTTTTTGTTACTTTAGTTTTTATTGAATTTTCAGTACATTATAACAACTGAACACAGTCACCTCAATTTGTGAGTAATGTATGGAAAAACAAAAACATGAAAATAAAAAAATAAAAAACAAACAAAACAAAAAAGGGAAACAGGTCCTGTGAGGAAATAAAAATAAAATGTATATATTTCATGTTGCTTCATTCACTAATGAGTCCAAGCTGTGAACCAAGTAAAATGTCCACTTCTGCCATCTTTTGGTATATAAGTCTTCTCTGTTGACAGACAATTTAAGAAGGATTAAATAAAGATGAGAACTGCAGGAGAGAGCTGAGAGAATGAGAAGCCATGAAAGAGAGAGCAGAGGGGAGAGAGGATGGTTGAAGAGAGGGGAGGAAGCTCTGCAGCTTGTCACCCTTCATCAGCGTGGAGGACCTGCAGGCTGCATGATTCACTGCTCTGCCCTGAGCAGCAGTCTAGCAGAATATACATGTACATATTGTACACTGCTTAGTCAGTGTTTCTGCGTGTTCCATGTGTGCGTGTCTTTAATGCATGGGCTCTCCAACCACGTGGAAACATCCTGCCTCGTTTCTGCCATCTCTCAGCCAGCCTGTGTTCACTCACCACCATATGGCCACATCTGGGAACTTGCATGTTATCACCAACTTGCCAGCAGGCTCATTTTTAAGATTTTAAATCTAGGTACAGTGACGTTACGGACAAAACGGAATCTCTTTCTTCTTTCTCCCTTTAATCCAGCTTACATCCATTTAAATTTACTCGCTTATTAAGTGTTTAGCCACTTGTACTACCATTAGAAATACACAATCTTAGGGGGGGGACAGGGTGCTCTAATTGGTCTAATTAGAGAACATCCTTAATTAGAGGACTCAGGTTCTCTGTGCCGAGACTCTGAATCTCTTTGATTTTTGAATCTCTCTCTACCTGATTCTTAATCTAGACCCCTTGTGGAGGTAAAACGTTTAAAAATAATAGGCCAATGCGGTCAATTAAGTATCACATTACATCATGGTAGTAGAGTAGCTAACGTTCCAGAAGATTAGTCCACCTCTAAAAGAGTTTTTCATCAGTTTTAATGAGGGGTTTGGGAGGAGCATCTGGGCACTAGAATCTACTCATTTATGTGTAACATGTTTAACATGCACTTTGTGTGTAAACAGGTTTTGAGTAGGAAACAAAAAATACTACTGCTAAATTTTGGCCCTGTAAGAGCTGTCATCTAAACAACAAATGGCGTTTTTCCACTACATGGTACCTGCTCGACTCAGCTTGGCTCGGCTCGACTTGGCCGCGGTGCCCCGTCCTCCATTTTCCATTGCAGATTTCAGTACAAATGTCACACACTATTCAGGGCGTATCAGAAGAGATTTCAAGGTGTTAACATAATAATTATTCAACATCTAAATGCATCTGATCTACTGTATATTAGCTGCCTTTGTTGCACTACAGTACTTCCTCACTCTTTCTTTCTCTCTCACACACAATCTACTTCATACCCTAATTTCTTGTCATAATTTTATTGATTTTGGACTTTCATAGTGTATACGTGTCTCAACATGCGGTTTGTGTTCACCGGTGTTTTTGAAAGGAGCTGATTGTCAGCACTGCAGGCAACAGTGTTGGGGTGCTACTGCATGTGTAAAAAAAGTCAAGTCCAGGCATATTTTAATGGATTGGTGTCGGCTAAAATAAAGCCCATCCTTTCTTTACTGTACTCTACTGTGTTTTGTCCACTTCAACCTGCTAGTGTTGCAGCACGTTGCTCTACACTGCGAGCATTTGGCCGCTCATGTGAGTAAAAATTTAAGTTTGGAAATGTGCAAAAATATTTGGTCACACTGTTGATTGCCTCTGTGCTAACAGCCGGGTTTACTAACGCTGACGGCAACTAAGCTGTTACCTCTTCTCTCGCTTTCTCATTAGGAAAGTGCAAAAAATTCAGGGAGCAGCTTTTAATTTTTAGCCGGCACAGACCATGTCTTTATTTGGGTCGTTAGGTAATCAGAAAACGCTGTCTTTTTCAGAGTGTTTGGGTTAATATCAGAATATTGGCTACCCTATATGTGCTGTGATTAACGAACGCAGTGTAATCCACAATATCAGATCATTTTTTGTAGTCATCACTTTGTTTAGGATTTTCAATGATTTTCCAAGTACTTCTCTCTTACTGTGTGTGTCTGTTTGTGTGTGTTTCTTTGTCTCTGTGTGTACCTGCAGTACTCCCTCTGTAATGAGCCTCTGATCGAGCTGTCCAATCCTGGAGCGAGTGGCTCGGTCTTCTATCTCACGAGGGACGACGAGTTCATCATCAAGACTGTGATGCACAAGGAGGCTGAATTCTTACAGAAACTACTGCCTGGATACTACATGGTAAGCTGTGTGTGTGTGTGTGTGTGTGTGTGTGTGTGTGTGTGTGTGTGTGTGTGTGTGTGTGTGTGTGTGTGTGTGTGTGTGTGTGTGTGTGTGTGTGTGTGTGTGTGTGTGTGAGTGTGAATGTTGTGTCAAAGTTTGATGAAAACAAAATGGAAAATCAGATAAACAGCCGCTGCATTTGAACTGTATTTGTTGTATTACTGAGCCTTAACAATGGCTTTCAGGTTCAGTAGTTGTCTTCTTTTCCATTCATGGTAGGCATCACACATGCAGGGTAATGCATGGTGAAAAATTATTCCTCATGCGTACAAAGATATGTGCTCAAACAATATATATATATATATATATATATATATATATATATATATATATATATATATATATATGCTGTAGTTATCAAGGCACATGTGCATATAGTGAACACAGATTCATATTGAGATTTGAGATTTATTTATTTAAAAATAGGAACAGTGCATATTAATGAACATTTATGTAAATACACATGAATATAGCCTGTGGCTAATTTACATCTTTAGTCCCTTTGGCAGGTTGATGTTAAAAAAAAAAAACACAAATAACAAGTTCCAACACATTGTACAAAATGTATCTCGGTCTGAGGAGTTCACTGCACACACGCATCCTTCACACTTTCATTTGAAAATGCCGACCTCCCCCTCTGATGTTCTCATTTTGAGTCTTATTTTATGTAAGACATGACATCCTTCTCATATAAAGCAGACATAACAGCTCTATCATCTCCGACTGGATCCTTGGGCCATGCGGTTTCATAAGAGATGGCTGGTGTGTTTTGCATAAGCCTGCGCCAACAGTACCCTCTCCCCACCCACGCCACGGTCTGCAGGCTCATTCTGAATAGATTTAACCAGCAACAGCTCCATGTATGTCCATGCTACTATTCCATCTTCTTAAGGTCCACGGCCTTCAGCCTTGTGTTTATTCATGTGCCGACAGCCGTGGCCAAAGATCCCTGCAGGATTTAATTTAATCATTACGGAACGTTAATGGCTCAGCGCATTTACCGTGACCTTTTCCATTGGTCTGAAATGCCCTGAAGCATTTTTTCAGGTATAATTATTCTAAAAAAAAAAAAATAGGTTTAATGAAAGCAGAGAGATTCAGGCTCATGTATTGTGGCTGTAGCCCGAGGCCAACAGGTGAACTGAGGAAAAGAGACAGAATAGCACAGACAGACAGGGCAAATTGAATCCTCTGCCAAGATAAACAAAGAGGAAAAACCACACAAAACATAATGATGGATACAATTTTATAGACTCACAGAAACAACAACCTAGAGATGAAAAGAACGCTGCACATGTAACAGCTAAATGTAGTCGAACAGGCCCCTTCTATTATACGTCTAGTCTTTCCATCTCCTCTCACGTTTAATGTCTTATGCCTCTCCCCTGCTGCTATGACGCTCTCATTGTAATTTATTTCCCTTTATGTCTCGCTGTGCCTGCCTCGTGTTCTAATCCACTCTTTTTCCAGCCTGTCTTTCACGCTCATATTCACACTCTTCTCTCTCCTCTCCCTCACGTGTCTGTGTTGTTGGCTCGACACAACTCTGCCCTCTTCACATTGATGGAACGGTCGTGTGTGGCTGAGGGCAGAGGATGCTCTTTCTCTCTCTCTCTCTCTCTCTCTCTCTCTCTCTCTCTCTGCAATCTCTCTCTATCATTTTTTTCTCTCATCTGAAGGTCACTTACACAAGTGTTGAGCCTTGTTGAGCTACACACTGAATGCGTGGCGTGAGCGTGTCAGCTGTATGGCATGTCCGTTTTTATTTCGGCTCCCATGTTAACAGGTTAGAGCTTGCACACTGCCTGCGTGACATACATGTGTACAGAGAAGGCTAGCAGCAGCAGCGCCGCGTCAGACACATTTCTGGTGTGCAAAGACATAGAAAACGCCACGTAACTTGACACGCAACAGAAACGCCACGCTCACACCACGCATCCAGTGTGTAGCTGGCGTTAAAGCCATATTTCCACATTCATCCTTCATCTCTCCTCCATCTGTTTCTTCTCCTGAATGCTGTGTGTTATCACTACATATATGTTGTGTGTGTGTGTGTGTGTATGTGTGTGTGTGTGTGTGTATATATATATATATATATATATATATATATACAGTGAGGAAAATAAGTATTTGAACACCCTGCTATTTTGCAAGTTCTCCCACTTGGAAATCATGGAGGGGTCTAAAATTGTCATCGTAGGTGCATGTCCACTGTGAGAGACATAATCTAAAAACAAAAATCCACAAATCACAATGTATGATTTTTTAACTATTTATTTGTATGATACAGCTGCAAATAAGTATTTGAACACCTGTCTATCAGCTAGAATTCTGACCCTCAAAGACCTGTTAGTCTGCCTTTAAAATGTCCACCTCCACTCCATTTATTATCCTAAATTAGATGCACCTGTTTGAGGTTGTTAGCTGCATAAAGACACATGTCCACCCCATACAATCAGTAAGAATCCAACTACTAACATGGCCAAGACCAAAGAGCTGTCCAAAGACACTAGAGACAAAATTGTACACCTCCACAAGGCTGGAAAGGGCTACGGGGAAATTGCCAAGCAGCTTGGTGAAAAAAGGTCCACTGTTGGAGCAATCATTAGAAAATGGAAGAAGCTAAACATGACTGTCAATCTCCCTCGGACTGGGGCTCCATGCAAGATCTCACCTCGTGGGGTCTCAATGATCCTAAGAAAGGTGAGAAATCAGCCCAGGACTACTCGGGAGGAGCTGGTCAATGACCTGAAAAGAGCTGGGACCACCGTTTCCAAGGTTACTGTTGGTAATACACTAAGACGTCATGGTTTGAAATCATGCATGGCACGGAAGGTTCCCCTGCTTAAACCAGCACATGTCAAGGCCCGTCTTAAGTTTGCCAATGACCATTTGGATGATTCAGAGGAGTCATGGGAGAAAGTCATGTGGTCAGATGAGACCAAAATAGAACTTTTTGGTCATAATTCCACTAACCGTGTTTGGAGGAAGAAGAATGATGAGTACCATCCCAAGAACACCATCCCTACTGTGAAGCATGGGGGTGGTAGCATCATGCTTTGGGGGTGTTTTTCTGCACATGGGACAGGGCGACTGCACTGTATTAAGGAGAGGATGACCGGGGCCATGTATTGCGAGATTTTGGGGAACAACCTCCTTCCCTCAGTTAGAGCATTGAAGATGGGTCGAGGCTGGGTCTTCCAACATGACAATGACCCGAAGCACACAGCCAGGATAACCAAGGAGTGGCTCTGTAAGAAGCATATCAAGGTTCTGGTGTGGCCTAGCCAGTCTCCAGACCTAAACCCAATAGAGAATCTTTGGAGGGAGCTCAAACTCCGTGTTTCTCAGCGACAGCCCAGAAACCTGACTGATCTAGAGAAGATCTGTGTGGAGGAGTGGGCCAAACTCCCTCCTGCAGTGTGTAAACCTGGTGAAAAACTACAGGAAACGTTTGACCTCTGTAATTGCAAACAAAGGCTACTGTACCAAATATTAACATTGATTTTCTCAGGTGTTCAAATACTTATTTGCAGCTGTATCATACAAATAAATAGTTAAAAAATCATACATTGTGATTTCTGGATTTTTTTTTTTTTAGATTATGTCTCTCACAGTGGACATGCACCTACGATGACAATTTCAGACCCCTCCATGATTTCCAAGTGGGAGAACCTGCAAAATAGCAGGGTGTTCAAATACTTATTTTCCTCACTGTATATGCGATAGGACAAGGAGTTGAATGGTGTTATTTAGAAATGTTTGGTAACTAGAATGGGATGTCTAATGGAAAGCATGTGGTGTCAGATAAGATGCACGAGGTGAGAGTCCACTCTCCCAAATGCTGAAGAGGATCCCCAGATTGGTTATTGAAGTGAGAGTCTTGTGTAGAGTAAAGAAGGCGGAATCATGTAATCAATAGAGACTATTTAAAATATTCGGCCATGTTTAAGTTCATTTTGTTATTGCATTTGGATGAGCAGAAAATGTATTCTAAGTTTGGTGCTTTCTTTATTAATGCTTCACCTTTGCTTTAGACATGTCTCTGTTCCTATGGGGTGACTTGTCTTGTCTTGCCAGTATTGTATGGTATGTGTCGTTCGTACTTCATGCTACAATGTAGGGCTGGATGATTAATCAAAAAATAATCGAAACCGAAATTCAGAGCCTATAACCGACATAATTTTACAGCTATTTTAAGTCGGTTATTTCGGTCTTTTAATCCTATTAATATTTCCGCGGCCGCCCACTGTGTGTTAATGTACTTTCCCCTTAAAACATATTACGGCCGCCACGTAAAAATAACCGTGAACATATTTACAGTATAAGAATTTTTTTTTTTTAAATAATCGTTCAATAATGGTAATCGAGGTAACTTGTTCGATTAATCGTGATTATGATTTTAGCCAAAATCGTCCAGCCCTACTACATTGACACGGTTATTAATCTGATTCTAAATTTTAAGTGTGTTGTAGGGGTGCAACTATTATTTTCATCATTGAATAATCATTCATTATTTTGTCAAGTAATCTGTTATTTATTGGGCCAATAAAATGTCAGAAAATAGGTCAATTACCTAAAATCCATCCTCAAATTCCTTTTTTGGTCTGATAAACAATCCAACGCTGAAACTTATTCAGCTTATTATCACACAAGACAAAGAGCAGCATCCAAACCATTACAATTGAGCAACTGGAACCAGAGAATGTTTGGCATATTTGTTACAAAAAATGACTTTTGGAAATAATCAATGATCAAAATAATTGATGACAGTATAAATGTAATCACAGTTCTAACGTGACCACGTCCCTGTTTCATAGCACAGTGACTTCTCTTCTGTTTGCTCTCTGTTATGTTATGCTTTCTGATGCGATCAGATCAATAATGGATAATTGTAGCCAGTGTGTGTACACTGAGAATTGTGTGTTTATCAGTTAACTATTTGCAGAACACGTATCACCTATCCTATTGCTCATGTTTTTTTCAGATATTTTACATTAAAGTGCCAAGCTTATCTCCTCCTGTAAAGTGTCAACCACTTTAGTTAGCACATCTTAAGGGGGTGATAGAATGCAAAACCGATTTTACCTTGTCATAGTTGAATAATGACAGTTTAGTGGGTAACTTGGACATACATAGAACCTCAAAATCCCATTGACACCTCTTTCCTCAGCAAATCTCACATTTTCTCTAAATCTCAACGAGCTGCCTAGTTGACGTCAACTCGGCGGCTCCTCCTCATTTGGCTCTAGTCTCTATCTTTGTCACGGCCAAACATTTACATAGGCTACACCACTGATCTGAGATCAGCTTAGTCTTCTGAATAGGCTGCGTAGATCTCAGAAATTGTATACATTGTTCATCTGCTATTTTACCACTAAATTCACTTCTGAGACTTTTTATGCGAGAAATCAACTATGTAGAGGTCAAATATGGGCCGTTTTACGAAAATTGATGGCTAACCCGGCCTGCTGTGAGGTAGATGGAGCTCCGTCACGGCTGGCAGCCCACGGTGCTCGATACCCACGCAAAGTCACCGTTTCTGGGTTAGTGGACTACCGAACACCGCTGCCCTGACAGAGCTCCAGGGCCTGCAGCTCCCCTCTTCCTGCTAAATGGCCAGTCTGTGTGAGTGATCGCGCAGTCAGCAACCTTGTTACGCCCGCAATCTCTTACCACAGGTTCCAGTTAATCTTATAATGGATATGTGTGTTGAGTTATTTAAACAAACGATCGGGGAAATAAATGCCTCTTGTCCGCGAGTGAGCTGGATAGAGCTCTATCACTGAGAGCTAGCTAGCCTGCCTCCTCCTAACAAGACCTCTGAAATTCACAAAAATGCATTAAATTGAAATCTAACAAAAGTGTTAGCTAAGCTTTGTAAGACCTTAGGGAGCTGTGATATACATGCTGTGACAAAATTCAAACTGTAAATACATGATAGTTATGCCGTAAGTGTAGCAACGATCTTTTCCCATAGGATTAAATGGGACACATAGCCTAGCTAGCAGCTCCTCCTAAGGAGACCCATACAATTCACAAAAATGCATTAAATTGAAATCGGACAAAAGTGTTAGATTTGTTAAGACCTTATGGAGCTGTGATATACATGTCATGAGGAAATTCAAACTGTAAATATACGATATTTGTGCCGAAAGTATAGCAACGATCTTTCCCATAGGATTAAATGGGACACGTAACCTAGGTAGCAGCTCCTCCTAAGGAGACGATAATTATGCCGAAAGTGTAGCTAACTAGCCGCGATCTGTACACAGGACTAGCTGGCAGCTAACGAAACCCCTCATGTTCACAAAAATGCATTAAATTGAAATCGGACACAATTGTTAACTTTATAAGACCTTGGGGTAGCTGTAATATAAGTAGTGTGATGAAATTCAAACTGTAAATTACTCTAGTTATGCTGGCAGCTGGCCCCGAGCCCCGGTAGTCCAGTAACCAAGAAACATGACTTTCACTGGGTATCGAGGTTGCCGCTGTCTCGTCAGACTGTGTGGAGCTCCTAAAGTCCGACACGTCTTACCAAATTTGCAATTAGCCATACATTTTCGTAAAACGGCCCATATTTGGGCTTTATATAGTTGATTTCTCGCATAAAAAAGTCTCAGAAGTGAATTTAATAACGAAATAGTAGACAAACAATGTATAACTTTGCAGTGTCTGAAATATGAGACCTGCTGTCTCGTCTCCAATGTGTTTCTATGTGGTTCACTCATACCATATTTGGAAGAAAAGCTCTTCTTCCAAATAAAGCCATATTCACAGGATAGTTAAGGACCCATAAAATAGCATTTGGGCAATTTTCAGCCCAACCAAGGTTACATACCCTATTAGGAAACCTTAAGGAACC
This sequence comes from Zingel zingel, assembly GCA_023566125.1. NCBI lineage: Eukaryota > Metazoa > Chordata > Actinopteri > Perciformes > Percidae > Zingel > Zingel zingel. Next base: position 13,431,784 of record CM042322.1, on the reverse strand, counting down.
GTGTGAAATACCCTATATAACCATTCTATCACACCTTTAAAAATTGTATCCTGTAAAATGTCATCATACATTTTGTCGTGACCAGGCCAGCTTTTCCCCACAACAAAATCCCTCAAATCAATTCCCTCCAATGTTAAGTCCTGCCTCGACATCCTGTCAAAGGACAGCAGCAGAAACCAATTTATGAGACCTTTAAAGACCTTTTGCTTTCTCCCTCTCTCATACACTCTTCTGCAGAACTTGAATCAGAACCCTCGCACTTTGCTGCCCAAGTTTTTCGGCCTCTACTGTGTCCAGTCGGGCGGTAAGAACATCCGCGTGGTGGTGATGAACAACGTCCTTCCCCGCGTAGTTCGCATGCACCTCAAATACGACCTAAAGGGCTCCACCTACAAGAGGCGAGCATCCAAGAAGGAAAGAGAGAAGGCCAGGCCCACTTTCAAAGACCTGGACTTCATGCAAGACCTGCAAGATGGACTGATGCTGGACCAGGACACATACAACGCGCTGGTCAAGACCCTACAGAGAGACTGCCTGGTGAGTTAGATGGAGGGAGGGGATACATTACAGCTGCTATGTAAAGGCTCTTTACTTGCTCCGCTTCTATTTTACTGTACATTGAGATAGACAGCCGAGAGAGATGGCAGAAAGGAGGGAAAACAAGCATAGGGGGAGTTGACGAGGGTGGTTTACTTATTCTGAAGGAGGATACCTCTAACACCCTGATTAAGGGTCTCCGGAGAGAGAGAGAGAGAGAGAGGATACTAGGCAGGAATGGTTAGAGGGAAGGATTAGAGGGATGGTAGAAGGAAGGATAAAGTGATGCCATGATGCAGAGTCTCATTGGGGAATATTGATAACATTGAGTACAAAGTCCACAAAAGGAAATGGAGTGGAGTGGGAAAACCAGGATATTATGGTTCCCTGATTAATACAAGAGCATCATGGATGGATGGAGTTGAGACTGAGGAATGCAGAGAGAGAGAAAAGCTATTTATGAGAGTGTTTGGCTTTCCCAGGATCCCTTACTGTAAATTAGAGCTTCGTTACGAGGCAGCAGGTTTAACAAGGTGTCTGGTTTGGTAGCAGACCTGCCCTTGTCTTGTAAATCACCACCTCACATTTACTTTTATAGTGCATGCGCTTGGGAGTGCACATTTTCTTATTCTTATCCATTGTTTATTAATGTGTGCATCACTGTTCGGTGTTAGCTCAGTGTCTCCTGTATAGCATTAATTTCCCCTGGTGCTGACACTGTTATTGCACTCTGGATAAAAGCTTTCACCCAGATTCATATTTCACGTGTCTGTCAGTCACTGCGCATTGAAGACCTGTCTGTATATGTCCTTTGCTCAGGTGCTGGAAAGCTTTAAGATCATGGACTACAGTCTGCTGCTTGGGGTTCACAACATGGACCAGGCGGAGAGGGAGAGGCAGATGGAAGGCTCCCAGGGCGAAAGCGATGAGAAGAGGCCCGTGGCCCAGCAGAAGGCCCTGTACTCCACCGCCATGGAGTCCATCCAGGGAGGAGCGGCCTGCGGCGGGTCCATCGACACTGACGACACGTGAGTTCAGACAGAGGGACAACAGGCTGTTGGCAGAAGAACAAAAGAACCGGGTGATAAATGTGACTGCTGGGAGAGTGCATCTCTCAGACTTGCTCTTTCATGCTATATAAATAATAATAAATCAAGTGGAATATAAATTAACAGTAATAAACTTTTATTCATCAGCACTTATTCAGTTGCTTTCATCTGTTACTCTTCTACTGACAGTTCAATTGCTTTCATTGCTTACACTTACACTCTCCTTTTTCAGCAAAAAGCCTCTTAAAACTCTTCTTATTAAACAATTTACACCTTTCAACGCTTCAACTGACACGCTTTTAGTGCTTATATTTAAACTGCAACTCCCATACAATATTTCACAAGCAAACAATTTACATTTTTAACCTGTTTTAACAATTTTCAGCATAAGTGGGTCTCTTCTAGTCTAAAAAGTTCAAACAAGAGTGTTCTAACAAGGGTATTAAAAGGGATGTAAAAGTCGACACTGAAGCAGGTTGCTCCACTTTCAAGTGACCCTGATGGTGAACTTGAGATTTAGCCGTCAAACAGTCAGTAGTGCCAGAAGATCTCAGGCTGTGCTTAGGTTCGGTGTTGATTAAAAGGTTGGCAGTATGGAATGAGGCCAAAACCTGCAAGCTATAAAATTAAGACAGGAGCGAAGGAAGTTACTTTAGTCTACGTGAGATTAGTTTGCATGAATAAGTGAACGTAGTCTGAATGACTCCAAATAAAAACACCTTAATTCTTTTTACATTTTAGTGAAAAGAACCAGAGCAGATAATAATAATATCCCAGTCTGTAAAGCTGTAGGTCCCATCTCCGGAGTACTATCTATCTGGGATTTATATACACCTTACTGCAGGGAGGGTTGACTGTACATTAAGAGCATCCAAATGCACAGACCTCATGACATTCTTTTAATTCCAGCTTTATTTTGCTTATCATTTCAGGATGGGCGGTATCCCAGCTGTGAATGGAAGAGGGGAGAGACTTCTTCTCTATGTCGGAATCATCGACATCCTGCAATCCTACAGGTGATCAACGCAGTAGTCATGTAGTCACATATATATATATATATATATATATATATATATATATATATATATATATATATATATATATATATATATATATATATATATACACACACACAGTATATATATATATATATATAGATGAGTTTAACATCACTGTGTTAAACTGTGCTTCTATTTGTTTCTGCAGGCTAATCAAGAAGCTGGAGCACACGTGGAAGGCTTTGGTTCATGACGGGGTGAGTTTTTTATAGCTTCTTACATAGACACTCAGTACATATTTCTGACACATCTTTTCAGTCTTTTCTAATCAGGTAATGAAAATATATCAAATTGTTTTTGTCCTAACTCTCTCTAGTATCACATTATCCAACTAGGTGACTGGTTTTGCTTACAGACAGATAGATAGTTACCTTTAGCAAGGCCCAGATCCTATAAACGATTGCCTTAAGCATTTTTCCGGTTCTTTGTGTCTGTGAGGACTTTTGTTAGCTTTAAGTCTGGCAAACGTTATTGTTTTGAAGAAATGTCTGTGTATTTTGGCCTATACCTGGCCCAGTAGCTCTGCCCTCCCTGTACTTACACACACACAGTTATTGAAGAACTTACAGCTCTGTCTAAACACATTATTGTCTATGGTTGTGTTTGAGTATTAAAGCTTATTAGACGTCAGCTCTAAGCAGCCACAGTTTTCTTTTATTGAGCTAATATTTAATATAGCTGTGTGCTCCATAAAAGTTAATTCTCATTATGTTTTGCCATTGTCAAAAGATTGGCCATTAATGAGTTTTGCTTATATTAAATCAGCTTTATGAACAGTCGGCTTTTATTGAACCAGAATATGTTGCACACTCTCCTGATGACAGGATGACTTTTTACTCTTTAATTAAAAGTTCACGTATATTTGTATGAATGCCTGTCTTTTTGGTTTCTGAAACAATCTCCTTATACATTTTGAAAAGAAATGGGTGGACATCAAAATGCCACATATAAAATCATACAAATTTTTAATATCAACAAAATCATGATGACATTCATTTTTAGTATACTTCCATGAACAAACCTGAACCATGAGGATTGGCAGCTCATACCAGCCTACATGCAACATGTTTTTACGGTGTGCTGCCAGGGTCACAGGCTTTGGTGCATAAATGTAGCTGAAGCTTGCCAAGGACATCCCCGTGGTGGGATAAGCAAAGGGATGATAGAAAAGCACCCCACATATCTTAATCTACTCTGGGGTTTACACAATCACCAGATATTTCTCAAGACAGAATCCATCCCATCAACCTCTCCTTACTCACTCCACACTCCCACTCTGAAACACACTCATACGCAAGATATACGTGGGAGAGCAAGCGAGCCCGTAACAGCCTCCTGTGTGCGTCACTGCTGATTATTATAGGTACTGCACACTCTATCTTTGTTACATACAGTTGCCTCAGTTAGGTGAATGCCTTCAAAGACGTTACTCATAGTAAAGTGAAGTGATGCTGATGCAAAAATAAATAAATAACTGCTGTCCCTTCACTTCCTCACTCTCCTCCATGCCTCCCTCCTTCCTTCTATCAGTCTAAACCAAACACCAAGTGTCATCTGTCAGTCTGCTGGCAGTGTGATCTCAGTCTGCTGCAACATAAATAATGAAGAGACGTGTCTGTACCCTTGTCTGACTGCGTGTCTGCCTGTCATTTGTCTTTTTTTTTCTATGGTGGTTTGACCTAGAGAAAAGAATGACTGAAATAGGGAACTAAAGGGACTAATAGACAGTTAAATCTACTGTAAGCACTGGTTTGATCATTTTATTCATGCATTGATTGTCTCATTAATCTCTCGGACTCTCCCTCAGGACACTGTATCAGTCCACCGGCCAGGCTTCTACGCCGACAGGTTCTTCAAGTTCATGAGCAGCACAGTTTTCAAGAAGAGCTCCTGTGAGTTTAATTTGCATCAAGACAATACCTTACTTAGTCAGTACAGCGCCACAGGCGCAAATGTCAGATGTCCGGCCTTTGTCTCTTTTACTGCCGAGCCTTGACAGGAAAATCAGATAACTGCCTTATTAGGCGCTGCTTCGTGTCAAATGAGAGTTAAACATCCATTTGATCCTTGTGCGGCTTTCTTTTTCATCTCCTTCCAAAGATTTTTACCCACAAAGAAATAATTCTTTGTAACGGCAGGAGGGCAGATGTGATATTGTCATTTTGAAACCTTTTAGTTTCTACTACAACTCACAATTTAAATTGCCTCATTATTCTGCAGCCTTACACTGTAGTGATCCTGTGAATCATGTAGTCACTCAGAAATATTTTGCCACTGATTAACATGTCAGCTTCATCTGCTGCACTGATAGCTGTACTCACTCGGATGTTTAGATTTGCTGAAATTTGTGTGGACAAACTTGTTTAAAAACTTATAACACATGTTATACTTGTTTAAAGTATAACATCAGACTGTAAATCAGAAAAATGTATAGTTTTAGATTTATAGATGCAGAACTTTCCCACTTATCCACTCCAACCCAGCCCAAACGGAGAAATAAGAGCATTCAAACCAAATACAAAGTGTAAAGTAGAGTAAAGGAAAAAAAGAACCCAACAGACATCTACTAGAAAAGGGGTTGTTGTAATAAACTATTTAAACATAGGTTTAATCTTTTATTCTGACAGAACAATATATATACCATACCACACGTCCATGTTTTCCCGAGTTAATGAATGTGTTATTGTGCATTGTCCCTCAGCTCTGAAGTCATCGCCATCCAAGAAGGGCCGTGTGTCGTTGTCAGTGCCTAAGTGTGCTGGTCCTGGTGCAGCCTGGTCAGCCAGCCAGCTCCCCTCGGAGCGAGACGAGAACATCTACGACCTGAGAGGAGCTTGCAGCTTCCCGACGCTGGAGGATGAGGGTAAATAACTCCTGTATAGTATACACTGTACACAAGATCACCAGACACAGATAATAGAAAAACAGAGGCCACTCCCAGATGCAGATTTACCAGAATTTACCACCATCAGCGGTTAGAGTTTTGACTTTGCCTGCAGACAGACAAAGTCCTGTTTTCTGTACAGTTCACTGCATCGCAGAGTAAAATGTAATTCACGTGACATTTCGCAGTCTCCTTTTGTAAACAATAACATGTCTAATGGTTCCGACCCTTGGTGAATGACAGTTAGCTGTTGCCAGGGGAATCAAAAGGCTACACAAGCAGAAGATTGCTTCAGAAAAAGTGAAATGAGTGCTAAAATATAATCATAGTTGCGTGTGTCTCTTTCTCGTCCTGCAGGGCGACCAGATCTTCTTTCATGTACTCCTCCATCGTTTGAAGAGGCCACCACAGCGTCAATTGCCACCACCCTCTCCTCCACCACCTCTCTGTCCATCCCCGAGAGATCCCCCTCTGACACTGCCGAGAACCCCCGCTACAGGTGCCAACGCACGCACGCACACGCACACACACACTTTGAAACACTGGACTTGTACATTGCAATCAAATAGCGTAACAGTCATTTAATATTTTTATGTGTCCAATAGAGGATGAATACCCGAACCGAGCCGGGCCAGTTTCGGACAGATATTTAGAAATGATGTTCGGGTCGGGCTCGGTCACATCAGCAGGCATTAAACATTTTAAATTTTAAAAAAGCTAATTATGTAGGTGCGTGCATGTGTTAATGTGCGCTTGTTGCCCCGTTTGCGCTGATGCGTTCATCTGTTGACATTTCCGAATGCCTTCCTACAGTTGCTTAATAAAAGCGGGCTTTCCACACAAACAAACGTATGTGTCATTAGTATGAGGGGAAAAAAAAGATTTTAACTGTGTCGGGCTCGGGTCGGGCTCGGACATTAATATCTTAATGCCTATCGGGCTCGGGCCGGGTCCGGTTACTGCTCAGTTGGGACGCGGGCTGGGCTCGGACAGAAAAATGCGGCCCGATCCGCACTCTAATGTCCAAGAGAGATAAATGCATTCACTGGCATGTTACATGTACGAAAAAGTACAGTTGACATTGGAATTACTTTATTCTTATTGTTTAAGTTTTGATTCATTGGGCTGAAATGAAACATTCTTTCCTCTCACTCACTTTTATCTTAAAAGGCTCTATCGGTATTTTGTGTTAACAGGTCTCATTGCCACAATAGTGAAGGATTCTTTTGTTGTGGTAATCTGGCTAAATCCTTTAATTACAACTTCATCTTAGAAATGTCACATTGTGGAGTCAGTAGTTGGTCATACGGGTGTTTTAAACAGCCGCACCAACATGTTGCATGTCAGCTAGCTGCTGCAGTTGTCATACAGCATACAGCTTTGTGCTAACACTATGTTCTCTGTCTCCAGGAGGCACACCCAGTCTCTCACCCATGACGGGAGGTGAGTCGGGAGCATGAATGCTACTTTCACTTCATAAACCTTTTTGAAGCAGGATTAACTGAGCTGTTTTTACAAAGTTGTGAGGCCTGCTAGCTTCATGTTTTCACAGCTTTAGACATTTGTGGGTGTGGTGGGTGGGTAGAGGAGATAAATGTGAGGTCAGCCTGTTGGTCGTGTGTTTTTTTTAAATTTTTTATGAGAAGGCCCGTTCTTCCTGTTGCTAAGATGTGGGCCGTGTTTGTTCTTCACGCCTCACACCTCTGTGCGTGTTGTTCTGTGTGTGTTTGTTTGTGTTCAGGACCCAGGAGGAGCTGCGGGTGCGTGAGGAGGATCAGCAGACCATCACAGTGGAGGTGGAGTTGAAGAGACGCGACAGCGAGCCCGCCCTTTCCGTTCCACAGCCTTCCCCTGAAACCAGGTACACCAACAACACAATGTTAAACCCAATGGATTTCCCCAATAATGTGTGACCACGTCTAGATTCTACAGTGCATCAAAACATGTCATGTACTCTAATAAATGATAGAAATAAGACATGAGAGAAATAAATGCACTGCTGCAGATCTGATGCACTTGTTTGTAACAATAGGGTAGATCACTCCTTTGTTTTTAAGGTATTATTTGCCAAAATAGAATAAAATTCCCAAATGGTATAATACTTTACAGCGCTCTTCTTTAAATCAATGAATTTGAGTCTTAACTGTTAACTGAACAGACTGAAGAGACAATATCATCTGGAATTAAATCCTAGAGCTGCTTATTAGACAATAACTAATGCAAGAAATCCTAAGAAGCTATGACAGCACCCATAATTATTTACTTAAACACATTCTGATCCACAACTTCTGGAACACATGCGAAGGATGGTAATAACAATAGTATCAGATCCTTCATGACATGACAGAAATTCAAACTAACCAAAATGACTTGAATTATGTGAAAAGTAAAAAAATATATATATTTAAATGAAAATGATGTCTCTTTGTCTCCATAATGTTAAATATACAGTATGTCCATATACACTAAATAGAACATGAATATAACCATAACACACATGTCTGTATAGGATGACAAAAAGAGTCAGCTCTGTCAAACACTCTCAGTATACAGGATGGATAAGCTGTAAAGATCGTATGAGCCTCGATCACCAACATGACTCAGTTTGACGCTGAACTATAAATAACCTGCTGTTTCATCTGGGCTCAGCCAGCTGTTAGATAAGCACATCTCACATGCCTCACACACACACACACACACACACACACACACACACACACACACACACACACACACACACAAACACACACAGTTCCTGACATGTTACACGTAAACGCTGAAAGCAGTATTATTGGACTCTGGTGTCCTCTGTTATGGACAGAAACATGCTGCAGGCATCTACATAATTAGGTCACGAGACAGCGCGCAATTGCATGTAAATATTTGCATTGTGTGTACCAGCAGTGTGTGTTTATTTATGGGGCGACACTGCAAGGCAGACACGGGGCCGAGGAGGACACAGAGGATCCAGGCGGTAGAAATAGGGCAGTGGGGCGAGATGCCTGCAGGCCTGGGGCTGCTCCCATGAAGCTGGGATGACCTGACACTTTCCATGTTCTAACCTGGTTTTATAATTAAAGTTAGTTGGTTTGGCATTTTAGATTTATTTTAAAGTGAAACTGCATCAGAGAAAGAAAACGCTACATCACATACAAAAACCTTTTGTGAAATCTGCATGAAATAAACTCAGTTCAAACAGATGGGAACATGGCACTGGGGCTCACATTTTACGCCGGGGTTAGGTCAGGATCAGGGTGTGGTTGCAGAGGGAAACCAAGTGAATAATTGGGTCTGATGATGAGAAGGCAGTGGCTAGACTTATGGCCAGGGGGTCTTGAAGGAGCTGGTGGGGAGGAGAGAGAGGGGGGTGGGGGCAGCTGAGACAGCGACGGGCGACTGAAATAACCATCTGACTGAGCCGACTCCTCTGAGCTGCCTCACCTGCAGCTGGAAGAACTGGTTGGATGGGTGTGAGGAGAGAGAGATGGAGCGGAGAAAGGGAAATGGGAGGACTGATTGGAAGAGAAAGACAAAAAGAGAAGATTAGACAGAAAGATTCATGTGTGAAGTAAGACTGGGAGGGTGAGAAAGACAAAAATAGTCTTTGTAAATGAGAGGAAAAAAACTAAATATAGAGAAAGGGAACAGCAGTAAATGAAAGATGGGGAGTGTGATATACAGAGAGACAAAGGTACAGTGTATGTACAGTTTTAAAGATATATCTAAATAAAATGAGAGATGGTGGGAAAGAGAGACATTCTGCATTGCAACCCCATCTTATCCCCCTCAATTATTCAGCCAATCAGTTCTCTCTTTGAGATGCCAACTCAACTTGTTTGCCTCAGTGAGCAACTGCTGTTTTTTTTCTCTGGTGGAGCTGAGCTCAAACACAGAAGCTGAGAAGCTTTTTAATCGTTGATGATCTGGCCAGGAACAGTAAAGGTTTGTGGCAGCACAAACCTAGTTGGCCAAATATTTGAGCTTAAGCAGCTAAACCACAAACACCCACACACACATCTGATGAATTTTAGCTCTGATAGCTTGGTCCTGTTCCTGTGTCCTGCTGCAGGAAAGTGACTTATGTTAAGACCCAACTAATGGCTCTCAGTGTTGGCAGCTGTTGTATGTGTGTCTGTGTGTAGGCAACCTTGTTTATTTTGTCCTTATACTACACAGAGCCGTTGCAAGAATGACTACACAATATTTCTATATAATATTCACAATATTATTTTTTAAATCATGTAACGTATTAAGGAATGTGCAGCCATACATACTTGTATTTCTACACCAGATATAAGGTAAAGATACTGTGCAATGTAAAATGGACAGGTGCTTGTGACTAACAAAACAACAACAGTAGTAGTTTGGCCTACTTATCAACACAGTCAACAGTTGCAGCAGGGGCCGTGACACAGGTCATGGGGGCAATTACCGTACCTTAAAACCCTTAGCATGGGCGCATGGGTAGCTCACCCGGCCCATATATAGAGGTTTACGCCTCGATGCCGCGGCCACATGTTGCGTGTCATTCTCCCCTTTCATGTATTCAGCTGTCCTGTATGAATAAAGGCCTAAAAATGCCCCAAAAATTATTAAAAAAAAAAAAAAAAAAAACCTTAGCATGCGTGATTGGCAGAATTTGCATAAAAAAATCACACTCCTCAGAGTCTTGACTCAGTCCAGTCTAGACACACAGAAAGGATACACATGCACATTTTATAGATTCAGTGTGACTTACATTTTCTGGGGATATCATTATCTCTGATGTTAATTGTGAATAAACATCCATAAAAACGTTTATAAATCATAGGAAAAATGCACTCCTTATAACGGCAAAACTTGCCTGAGAACTCAAGTTTTTAAGTTTTCTTCAGTATCAAAGTAATCCACTGATAGTTGTCTGTACACTTATGCGTACATTGCAAACAGGAACTGCTAATAGCTAATTCTGCTTACTTTTGATAATTTTGATAATATGCGAAATGTAAATAAAATAAAAAACAACAACTTGTAGCCCAAAGCGTAACTGAATCCATGTTAATATTACACCCGCTGTTTACACCCCCAAAGCATTATTACGGGGTGTAGTTGTCTCAGTTTTGTCTAAGGGGGGGTCCCACAGCGTCAGACTTTAAAAACCCCAGGTCACCACACTAACTCAATCCCATTTCCAGTGAGGTCGAGGAAGGAGCTGGCACAGAGGCTGCTGATGCCGCTGCAGCAGCACCCTCCAGCTCTTCACCAGCACCTGAAGCAGCCTCCTCCTCCTCGTCTGCCCCAGCTGCTCCCTCTTGTTCAGGGGCAGCCAATAATGTCCCGTCCAGTCCCAAGGTAGTGATGGAGGCAGACAGGGCCAGCCAGATGTCCGGTTCAGGGTGCACCAGCCAGGCTTCAGTCGATGATGAAGATGACGTGCCAATCACAGATATCTACTTTGTAAGTAAAGTAAAACCATCAACACACACACACACATTGCACATTGCAGTGCATGCACACACGCATTTACCCTTTTAGATTCTTTTAAATCCCTGTTAAGAAAGTTAGCACATCTCAGACTAGGACTAGCTCCCATCACTTCTCATCTGTTTTTTCTTTAGCCATCCAATCATTCTTCAGTGTCAATGTGTATTGGCTGATATAAGATATATTTGTAATAATCAATGTATTTATGATCATAAAGTTAAGGACTCAGCTATATGATCTCCCACAGAGGCGTTGACAGAAGGACCGCAGGAAGGGAGTAGCGACTCAGGCTGGTATGGTTATTGCTTGCAGTGTGTGGTGTATTCAGTTAAAGGAACCGTTTGACATTTTGGGAAATATGCTTATTCGCTTTCTTGCAGAGGGTTACATAAGAAGATTGACACCACTATAATGTCTGAATGTGAAAGTGTGAAGTGAAAGCCAGCAGCCGCTTAGCTTAGCTTAGCTTAGCTTATTATAAAAGTGTGAAAGCAGGGGGGGCTATGTGCTGGACTCTTTCTTCTCCTGGGTCTTTGCTGGTTGCCTGGCAACCTCACGTTCTGGCCAAGAAATATCTGGCACATCTGTCGTTTTTGCACTTAGCGTTCTGTTGGTTTCATTTTGTACAGATGAAAGAAACAAATCAAACATGTTAGTTAGCTTTAGAGGTGCTAGTAGGCCGGTTTTCTTACTTTTGGACAGACCCAGGCTAGCCGTTTCTCCCCGTTTTTAGTCTTTATGCTAAGCTAAGCTAACCGCCTGCTGGCTCTAGCTTCATATGTAGCGTACAGACATGACAGTTGTATCAATCTTCCCATCTAACTCACAGCAAGAAAGAATAAGAATAGAATAAGCGTATTTCCCAAAATGTGTAATTATTTAGCACTATGGTTTGGAGTGATTGCAGAGCATGTCAGCCTGTCAACATCACTTTGGAGTTCCTGTCGAATATAATCGCCAACAAGGCCGCAGAAACACTCAGCATTTTGTGTGGAAAAACAACTAAAGCTTTTGCAGTGTGCATGTGTTCAGTCTACAGAATTGTCCTTCTTAAAGCAACTGGCTACCATCAGATAGTGTTGTGTTGGCAGCTCTTAATATGCCCAAAGGCACAGCTATAAATGAATGTATGGGTGTCAGGTGGAGGATAGAGAGGGCCAGTGATCACAGTTACAGATAGGAACGGTCCCACATGGCCGCACTATTACTGGGTTTCTCTTATCAGGAATCAAACACCCTCTCACCCTGTGGATCGAGAAATCTTAATGGCCAACAGGTTAGTCAAAGAGCTCCCTTAGTTATCTAAGAGCCCTCTTGTCTGACGTGATGCCTTGTTCATGATTCAAAAGCCGGACACTCTCTGTAGCAGCAGGGGCTCTGTAGCGCTGCATGAGGGGAAGGGACACGGTGCACACCCTGAAGTGTAACTACACAGAAACACGCTGCAGGTGCTGCAGTCACAAGGGGCTTCTAGGGACTGGCTGTTAACACGCTACCATAGATCCAAACTGAGGTTGAAAGCTGTCTTGTATATGGATTATGGACAGGTACATTTAAACCTTTAGGATCTCTGTGGCTTCACTCAGCAGCTCAGTCAGTCAACTCGCCATCTGATCATCCTTTGTGCTCCCTGTCTGTTTCTGCTATCATCATCATCACTTTTGACATCCCACACAAATCAAGTTTCTGCATGGCCACTCAACCTTGTTTTTTTCCATTGCTAAATGCCTCATGCGCTGATCCACAACTTTCACACGAAAAAAAAGCAAGAACCACTGGACAATTTCAGTGTTATTGTAAAAAAAAAAATATTATTGTGAATTGTCAGTATTTTCAGTTGACAGTATTTTGTCAAGGCAAAAACCCATTGCTTACATAATTGCTGCTTGTACATTTAAGTCTATTATGATTGTAAGAGAGAGGAAAGCAAATTGCACACAATGCTGCAAAAGAAAACCGACTGAGTACAATCACATTTGATATGCTTTAACTTGGCTCTGTGCATTTGAGCACAATTCCTTTATTTTATTATAGGGTTTGGTTTGCTAGCTTGAGTTTTTGCAAGAGAAAATAAATCAGATGTCAGTCCTCATATTGCCGAGCAACTTGCATTTCTTTTTTATATGTAACAAAATGATGCTCTGCTGCTGTTAAGTGTACGGACGAACTGCAGGATTGTCCAGTTGGTGTTAAAAGGCCATATTTTTCAAAGCTTTAAATTACACAGTAAGTGTACAAGGAAGGGTCAGTGAAAATGTTTCAATTTTCATACAAGACATGGCTACGACGGAACATTAGGGCCACATCAAGGGAAAAAGGAAGATCTTTTATTTATTTTGCATTTTTGAGAATAAAGTTGAAATGTTGAGAATAAAGTCAACATGACGAGAATAAAGTTGATATTTCAGGAATCAAGTCGGACTTTTGAGAATAAACCAAACTACTAACTTTACCGATAGTATTCTACAAAATGCATGAACTCTTTCTCTTTTAGCGCATAAACACAGTATGGTAATAAGTATTAGGACTTTGAAGACATTGTGCCAAAAATTTCATCTGTTCAGAAGGAGAAACAACACAAACTTGGAAGAGGTGGCCGTATTCCTGCAAACTGAAATAGCTCGTAATGGACAGATGCAAGGGTATCGATGGTTACACCTACGTGCAATACAGAGAGAATATGTTGTATCACAACAATAAAACAATTGATCAACTTGTTTGATCCTGAAGGAGTGGAGCTCAGGCGAGCGCGGCACTCCAAGGATGTAACCCATATCTATGATGTTGCCTACATGGCAGCTGGCATGGCGGACAGTCGCTCTAATGTGATTAAGTGATAAAGGAGTTGAATTTATTCTCGTCATTTCAACTTTAATCTCGACATTTTGACATTATTCTCGAAATGGTAGTTCAACTTTATTCTCGTCATGTTGACTTTATTCTCGACATTTCGACTTTATTCTCGACATTTCGACTTTATTTTCGAAATGCAAAATAAATTAAAAAAAAAAAAATTCTTTGATGTGGCCTAATGCTCTGTCCTACATGGCAGCATTTGTGATGATGTAACTCCTCGGGAAAAACGCAGCACATCATTCAGCTGTGAGATTGGAGGGATTGCTCACGTCACAGAGGGACACAGGTGCGTGTGTGTGTGTGTGTGTGTGTGTGTGTGTGTGCGTGCGTGCGTGGTGTGTGCGTGTGTGTGTGTCTCGTCACTTTACAGGTTCCTCAGAGTGGCTCGTGACTAAATTATTCAACCAGTATCAGCAGTCTCCACAATTCCCGCTCTGCCCTCTTTCACCTCTGTCCCCCACATCTAATTTTTTTTCTTCTTTAGTCCACTCTCCCTCATCTTCACTTCTTCACTTCCATCATCTATCCCGCTCTGCCCAATTCGCACACAAACCCCTACTCTTAAATGATTTACACCTTACCCCGTTTCCATCTAGTCCTGAAAAAAAAAATTCTCGCTCTTTTTCTGCTTTTTCTCGGTCCTGTGATTGTCGTCATGAGTGGGGGGTGGCGCGTGACTGCCAGACTTGTTAATCTATCTGGCATCACTGACTCATCCAGTGAATCTCTGCTGGGTGACACACATTCAGAATAATCCAATTTCCATTTTCACCTCAGCGTGCTTCTTTATTTTCCACTTTTCTCACTCCTCCTCACTTCCTGTCTCTCTTCATCTCTTTTTTGTTTGTCCCTGTCCCACACACACACACCTATGTTGTCAGTTTCCTGATGGGAGGACCTGGGTGGTCTCTCCTTTTCGACAGAGGAGGAAATGCCAGTCCAGTTTACCAGTAAGTGAGAACTGAGTTAGATGGTGCTAGTCTTGTCGGTGGTCGCTGCCTTAGTATTAGACTAGATTAGTCAAGTGCATAGCTGTTGGTTTTAAGAAACATAAATTACAGTGTTTCTGCAGCTTGTTATGGTTTGCGTGATGTATTCCCTACCGGTGTTTTTGTGATTGTGTTGAAACTAAAACATAATACCTACTCTCCACATAGTGAAGTGTGGGAGGCAAGTAAACACAAGACATCTTATTTGACAGTTATTCCGTTACTCTTGTATTCATCTTCTTTGTAATCTCTTTTTGATTCCTCGCTCGCTGACAGCCTCACTCTTCCCCCCATTGCACCTGTGTGGATAGAGTGTTAGCTCCAAGGTGCTGGGCTCTGTGTGTGTGTGTGTGTGTGTGTGTGTGTGTGTGTGTGTGTGTGTGTGTGTGTGTGTGTGTGTGTGTGTGTGTGTGTGTGTGTGTGTGTGTGTGTGTGTGTGTGTGTGTGTGTGTGTGTGTGTGTGTGTGTGTGTGTGTGTGTGACAACAACCCATCTCCATCACCATCACAAACATTCCGTGTTGCAGCTGCTTCCCTCTCTTAAAGGGCCAGTACCTAAAGTAAGAAGAAACCTACTTTTAGAGACATTATACAAAGAGCACTTGTGCTTGTTGGAAAGGGCGGGGGGACGGGGGGGACGGGACAACATCATGTTCTTGTGTTTTGCTTTGACTGAGGATGCTCTCTGTGTCTAACTGTCCTGGCATCCTGGCTCTCTTCCCATTCCCACTTCCTCCTCCCCGCTCCTCATCCTCCCCGTTTGGCTGATGCAGCGACTCATCCCTCGCTCTGCACACTTCACATTGCATCCCAAGAGTTCGTTAAAATGGGGCAAACACTAAGAAATCTCATTTAAACACGTCAGTAAGACCCATCCTAATATTGACATGCTTACAGCACTTCTCTGTACCGCTACAACCTGTTATTTGCCAAATTTTTGTCTGCTAACCGCCAAAAGGATTAACACATCCTTTTACACTCTTTTAACATTTTTACACCTACTTGATATGTCAAATTCACACTTTCCGATGTCTCTCAGCAACATTTCCTCCTATATGCATCCCTAATTTTCATTTCCTGTCTTGTCTTTTCTTCTCTTGTGATCTCCCGTGTCTTTTCTCCTGCCTGCCCCTGCTGCTTGTCTCTGTGCCTCTGGCCTTTCCTCTGTCCCTCTGGCCCCCTCTGCTGTGGTGGGTGTGTAAAAACAGCCTCAAGACGACAGGACCTGGGTGTACTCTCCGCTACACTATGGCTCAGAGTCTAAGGCCCTGCCAGATGGGGATTGGGAAAGAGAGACAGTAAGTGAGAAGCATAAAATAAAATAACAAGGATGGAAAGGATCAGTTGTAGCTTTACCTGCGTGAGAAGCTTCTACAGTAAACGTAAAACAAGCTTCTCATGTTCAAAAGTGCTTGCTCTGCATCCAGAAACCCATGCCAACATTACAGCATCCATTCCTCATTACTAAGTGGGTGGAAATGGTCACTTGCAGCTCGCATGACCATTTAGTCCCCGACCAGCCATCCTGTATCCCTCCAACAACAAGCTGCTCATCGGCCTGCGTGAAGCCGCTACACTCATGCATCACCACATTCCCACAGCTCATGCTGCTAGATGGTCACACTAAAGATATGTACATTTAACTCCCAGAGGAGTCACGATTTACAGAACGTGGACATCATTAGGCAATGTGGGTGACTTTTTTATGCAATTATGTATTCATTTAAGCATTTTTTAGTCATTTAAGTTTACTTAAAGAGTTTAGAGTTTATTTTCAGTGTTAAAATTTAAATGTTAAATGTTCTCACCCCAGTTAGAGCTATCTGCCTATGAGACAAAGTGATAAAAACATGGAGTCAAATGAGAATGAGCTCTGACTGACTTTTAGAGGTATTATGTGGGGGTTGGTTTCGCAGGCTGCTGGTCTACTCTGTTCAGCGTAGCAGCATTACATACTGTGCTCTGATAAGGTGTCATCGACCATTGAATTTCACCCCTACCCTTTTTATTATTCATCTCCTCACACACATCTTTACACCAGGAATGTCCCAAGCAAGTTTTGTGCCAACATTCCTGATCAAGTCATTTAATAACCAATTCAGTTTTGGTAGTCATGTGTGACAAAAGAAGTTAGAAAATATTTATCTAAACATAAAAAAAATGTTTTCATAAAAACATGATGCCTTATCATATTGGTCATGATGAAAGTAACTGGCTGTTGGGCTTCTTTCATTTTCCAGTTTACCAAATAAATACAAAAGAGGCCACTATTTGATTGCTGATACGGATGAATTAAAATATTATTTTTTTTTATTGGTATCCAGAGCATTACAGAAAAACATTAACCATTAAAGACATCTTGCATCCTTCCCAGCACCCCTACCATCTCAAAAGTAGGCAACAAATACACAACTCAAAGACATATTCACAAAAATAGACAGAGACAAGCAATAGAATCCGAAATCAGAATTATAATATTTCATATTGGCTCAGGAAATTCTTACTTCACAGCTGCTCACTCAGAACGTTTGGTTTGATGTGTAATACATGAATACATCTTCACTTTTCCTGGTTTTCAGTTTCAGGTGTGTGTGCTGTGGTTTTTTCTTTTGTTTTCCTGTTTCCCATTTATATTATAAATGCACTCTGATTAGATGGCTCACTGTTTCACTATCAATTGCAAGTAATGCATGAGAAGATACACATTTTACACCCTGATAGAATAAATAAAAGCATGTGTACACTCTGCCTAATACATGCACTCTGTCTGTCTCCAACAGTAAGCCCTGTTCTCTGGCAGAGAGGAGCGAACGTCTCATTGGAGAGGACTCATCGGTCTGAAGTCCAGACCTCAGCAGTAGCAGCAGGATCTCTGTCTGAACCAGGATTTTAAACATGCATACAGAAACCGAACACTCTGAGGGGGAAAGTGACTTGCGTACAAGAGAGGGGGGGGGGGGGGGGGGGAATCCTGACAGTGATGAATATCACTGATTTCCAACCATCCCTGCCTTTCACCCTTGACAAATGATAAAATTATATCAATTTAATAATAATGTGTATGTGTGACATACATTAGTGCGTATACGGCTGTAGTCCTATATGTTTGACATACAACAAAGACCATAGTAACTTACTGTGCCTATGAGAAGTATTCACCCCACTTAGAAGTTTTCATGGCCACATTAAATCCCCTTCGATTCAGTGTTATAAAAAAAATAAAACATGATAACTTCCAAGTGGGGTGAATACGTTTTTTATAGACATTGATACAGGATGTTCTAGTTCACACAGGCACAGCGCTCTGACAGGCTCTACAGGCTTGGCCACTCACTGCCCCTCACCTGGTAAGCAGGTAACAACTGAAAGACAGTTCAACAACACATAAAAATAGATAATCACTTTCACCTTTGGGTCAAGATTGGCCTCGACTCTCGCAATGCTGCTGCTCGTCCTGCTCAGGTCTCCTTGCTGCCTGTGACGTCCATCTGAGAGAATAGGACATGCGGCCACATGTAGACTGCAGTGTGCTGAGAGAGGAGTGAGTGTTGGGGCCTGTGGTGTTGGAGGGCTCTGCTTGTGCTCATAGACCATCGTTTGGTCAAAAGAGAACATCCGGACTCTGTCGTCCTTACATTTCCAGTAGTGAATATATGCAGTTTAGTTTATGGAGGAAAGGGTTTAAGTGCATAATTTCCTTTAGTGAATATATACAGTGATAATAACTTGTTTCATTCGTAGCATTATAATTTCAATCAAACATTTTCTAATTCTGAACTTCTTTTACTACAGGTCGCTTCTATTTATTTGTCCGTTTGTATTTTATTCCAAACTTTACTGTTTTCTGTTACTTTTGTACTTCTTTTTTTATTATTTGCATCCAAAGAATGTTCTCTTTTTGTTTTCTATAATTCCATCTCTGCAGCTTTTTATTTTCCAAGTTGTTTTTTTACATCACGTGTTTGTCGTGTCAACTCTAAACTACTTTTTTCACTACTTGTGTGGAAACGGCTGAGGCTTATGACTCCTGCCTTCATAACAGAAGGCATCAGTTGCAACACTAAAGGCAGCAGACATTGTCAGTCATTATAGTAACCTTCGCATCATTGCAATGTCTTCCAGTGTTGCCCTATTTTTGGACAGATGCACACAAATCATTTGTAACAATATAAATTCATATTTTATTTTAGGTGGAAAAATAATAAGCATATCAGTGACAGTTGCTATATCTGGTCGCCCTCACCACATAATAAGAAATCCATTGACTGGACATTTCAAATGTTTGTAGATGTAGAGCATCAGTTGTATTTGCAGTTGATATCGTACCTGTTATCTGTATATTTGAATGAACACACAGTGTTGACTTGGTGAGACACAGCAGTTTGTTAATGGGTTGAATGTTGTTTGCACTTATCAAGAGGACCTGAAAATGAACTAGTGATAGAGGCCAAATAAACATACATTACTTTATCTTTGTTTCGGCTCACACAGGCTGATATTTAGGCAGCATTTCTTTTAGGATTATTAAGTGAGTGTGTGTGTGTGTGTGCTGGTGAAGTCAATCACAGTCATTGTTAGTGTTTACTGTAGTCTCTCTGTGGCGGACACCTTAGGACTCTCAAGTAAGACATGTTAAAGTTCAACAAACTGATTTTTTTTTTGTATCTAACTTCAGAAACTGTATCTTCAGTTGGTTGGTACGTTTCTGAGTGTGTTAGTGTGTAACGGAGGAAACATTAATGTCAGACATTATAAAATATAAATCAGTTTGTTCCCATGACGTGCAGTGGCCATGTTGTAATCAGTTTGCTGTCGTTCATCAGATGGAGACCATAGCAGCAATATTTTGTACAGTCTAGCTTTTAAGTTCATTTTTATTGCCTTATTGAGAAATGTTACATGTAGGCCTATCGTTTATATTTTTTTTCACTTGTGCTGTTGTATTTATTTTTCTTTCTCATAGTTGTGCTCCTGAGAATGTGTACATACAATTATAAATACATATATAAAGATATACAAATATATTTTCCATTTGAATCGGAGAATATTATTTTTATTTGGTTTTATTTTTGCTGCTGGGCAAGAAATGATTGCAATCTACATAATTTACTGTACCATTGTCTTCAGTGTGTTTATTGAGATGCAGCTGCTGTATATTTATGGTCTATAAACCACAGCTGTTTCTTTATAAGATATCCAGCATTGAAAGATTTGTGGGTTTTACTGTACATGCAAATCAATAGGGATTCTTCCAACTGTTTCAGCTGTGTTGTGTATGTGTTTTCAAATCGCTGTGTGCCCTCATCCAATAGGGAGAGTCCTTGACAGAGACATAGCATGATTTCAAAATGAATATGCATATCAGAAATGTGTATTTATGTATATCTGTGTATATTCATCTATTTATACATGAGGATAAATAGATGGCTGTATGTGCGTGTGTTTGGACTCAATCAGAATGAATACAAAATAAAGCAGTTCTATGAATTGTTCATGGAGATAATGTCATACCATGTTTTATTGATTCCTTGTTGAAATCATCAGACATCTAGTCGGAAATGGAAAGGAGCCGTTTGTACCAGTGACCTTGGATTTGGGATTTCTAAACATGTAACGTTCATCAGCATTGAGTGATTTCAGTTGTTGCCCATTAACTCCTGAGTTCACAAGTCATAAGGACCATATGAGTAATTGGGTCCTCAGATTTTATGATTGAGTATGACATACAAGTACATGACAAACAAAAGCAGTGTTTTGGAGGATTTAGTTGGACTGTATTTTAGGGATCAATTTAGTGCCATTTGTAATCATATCACAAATAATAAACTATAAATTGTGTAATTCATATGGCTAGATGTACATGTAACAAAATAAAATTAAATAAGAGAAAATATAAGCTCAATACCAAACAATGACACATAATACATTGTTTCACTATCATTTGTCCATACAGTCACTGTCACATGTGGTTTGAACTTTCTCCGTCATATTTGCCGCATTCTAGGTTGTGTTTCTTCAGCTCTAAGAAACACCTTAGTATTTTGGGATGTTAATGACATGACAGTCTGCCTATTAGATTTAGAAATGTTGGCCTGATGGTGGTGCTACATTAAAGGTCTAGAAAAAATGATGATGAAGTCATTTCATGTTCATTTGGCCACTAGCTGTTAAGCTATCTTGCTCTCGCCTTTAAATGTTGGACAGATGATTGCTATCCAGACCCGTTCTAATATCTGGAAAATGTGGCTGTGGGAGTTGGTATGGTCGGATCATTTGAGGCCATTCGGAACCATTCAAGATAGTTACATTTCTCTAGCACAGCCAGAGACCATCAAGTGTCCATTCCTACCAGTAGAGGGTAGCTCTGCCACAGATCAGACGACCAGCATGCCAGAGGAGGAATCTCAAATCCAGTCTTCCCTGTAATTTGAAGAATACTGGAAAAAAATAATTGCCTCATCAATGGTTCCACTCATGTAAAAGTGACCACAACCTGCAAATATGACAATCTACTGGGTCTGTATGTGTTAAAAATGTAATCACAGTAAAAAAGGTGGAAGTACAAAGTGAACAACATGACTTAGTTAATAGCATGCTTTATTAACAGTGGGATTGTTGTATAGTTAGGGCCAATTAATACATAACATAGACTATTGTATTGGTTGGATGTAGATGATCTGATATTTGCAAATAATACCATAACATTTGTTTTGAGATTGGCTATACTCCGCAGTAAAATTTAAAGAAAAGACAAGAACGCACAATGCTGAAATACATTCTTAGTGTACTGATTCTGGTGTTCTCTCCCTTTGGTCAACATTGTGAAACATTCAGCATGCTAGAAAATATTTTTTTAGGCTGGTTTGGTTATTATTGCTCAATCTACAGGATGACACAGGGCGTCAACGTTTGGAGAACAAAGGGTGTAATGCCTCACCGTGTTCTCTACTGTGCGCGATGATTGGTCTGCATTGTCAAAGAAAGGAGATGATTGGTTAATTTATGTGTCAGTCAACGTGTTAACATTTTTGATTGGTCGAAAACGACGTTCCTAAACTCACGTGCTCGTTCTCTTCCTTGAAGGCGGTGTCTTCTAGCTGCCGGTGAGGAGGAGTGTTGTTGTTTGTGGGGAAAGTAACTAAAAAGTGCAAAAACTAGTCTTCTACAATGGGAACCCGAGATGATGAATACGACTATTTGTTCAAAGGTAATTTCTATTTTAATTGTGGATAAATGACAGCGTGGTAGTCACCTTTATAAAAGTTCGACGACAGTAACTGAGGAAGTCAACTTAGCCAGCGTTAATGCTAAAGTTAGCTCTACTAGTAGCAAAGTGGCAATCGATAACCTGAGCAAAACCTGTAATCGCTATTATAAGTAGCTACACCTAGCATTGTGTAATGCTACTAAAACACTCTTAAGTAGCTAGACGTTGTACTCGCGAACCAATAGGCGAGTCCAGTAATGGCAGTTAACGCTAGTGACTTGCTAACGTCAGGCAAATAAGTAGCTAAATAAGTAAGCTAACGTTAGCTTGCTAACATAGTAGCTAGCTAACGTTACTCGGCCTTGTTAAAATCACTTGAGACGACCTCAAGTGTACTTAAAACCTAGAGCTCTTCAACAGCCGACCTCTGTCGTCCAGGACAGAAGATTTATTTTAAAATGAGTTCCCTTTACAAGTCATCTAGCTAACTTTATAGCTAAGACTGACGTCATTCCGCTATCTTGCTGACGTCTTAAACAATGAGCATAATAAATGCTGCTTGAAATATTGATCTAAGCTGCTCCTGATCACACTATGAGCTGTCCACTACTCAACGTCTTAAGCAGTCATGCACTACTTTAAACATGTAAGGTAGTGTACCAAAATACATGTTTTACTTTTCACCTTCAATCAGTATTTTTATCACAGCAGAGAGAGAGAGAGAGAGAGAGAGAGAGAGAGAGAGAGAGAGAGAGAGAGAGAGAGATACTTTATTAATCCCTAAGGGAAATTTAAGTCCCATACCGGTCATTCACTAAACAAAAAAGGCGAGGACACTCAATGAAACGACATCCAATGGAAGCCATAACTAATAATCAACAGTCAACCAGAATAAAAGTCAGAATAGGAACTAAACTCAAAACTAAGACCTACTGTAAGTTGGTACTAAATGTGCACCGTACCTTAGTGTGCAAGTAGGTAAAACTGTGTGCTGTAGAGCAAGCAATCATGATTGCTATCTTATCAGCGCTGTAATAAAATATTGATTGAAGGTTAAAAGCACCACTTACCTTTTACAGTTTGTCAAACTAACACTGCAGGGCTGCTGTTCAATGTTTTTTTGTTGTTGTGTATTTTGGTTCTAGTCGTACTAATCGGAGACTCTGGCGTGGGGAAGAGTAACCTGCTGTCCCGCTTCACAAGAAATGAGTTCAACCTGGAGAGCAAGAGCACCATTGGGGTGGAGTTCGCCACCCGCAGTATCCAGGTGGACGGCAAGACGATAAAGGCTCAAATTTGGGACACAGCTGGACAGGAACGCTACAGAGCAATCACCTCAGCGTCAGTTTTTGATTTGACTGCAATATTTACTAGTTTTGTGATTTTTGTTTATTTTTTTATTTTATTTTTTAAATCAAAGGCTAACGATGTTAGCCCATTAGGATGTTGAATTTCATGCCTATGGATCTCATGCTCAGTATCCTCTTTTGAATCCTGCCTTAAATCTTTAATTCTAATCAATTAAATCTAAAAAGGCTTTTTCTTAGTTTCTTATATGTAATCTCTACATATGGTATATATAACATAGTATATGGTAGCATAACATATATTGTATTATCTACAGATATATTTTAATTAAGTTACATATCACAAAGCACAATTCCTGTACTATACGTATTACTAATTTTCACATGTATTATAGCAGTAAACATGCAGATAAAGTTAATTTACTTGAGAAATTCCATTTGAGTAGTTTCTACCTGAAATCATTTGAAATACGAGTGTTTTCATGATAAATGGATCAAATTTGCACATTGCCATAATTTTTGATTCATCAATTTCTTTGCTGTCACCAGGTACTACCGGGGTGCAGTAGGAGCTCTCCTGGTTTACGACATCGCCAAGCACCTGACATACGAAAACGTTGAGCGCTGGCTGAAGGAGCTGAGGGACCACGCTGACAACAACATCGTCATCATGCAGGTCGGAAACAAGAGCGACCTGCGCCACCTCAGGGCGGTGCCCACTGATGAAGCTCGAGCCTTCGCAGGTAAATTATTAAAGGTTTCTATTAGTGTGTGTGTGTGTGTGTGTGTGTGTGTGTGTGTGTGTGTGTGTGTGTGTGTGTGTGTGTGTGTGTGTGTGTGTGTGTGTGTGTGTGTGTGTGTGTGTGTGTGTGTGTGTGTGTGTGTGTGTGTGTGTGTGTGTGTGTGTGTGTGTGTGTTGTTAACATACATTCAAATTGCTTTCATGTGTAAAACACTTCTTTCTGTCCTCAGAAAAGAACGCTATCTCATTCATTGAAACCTCCGCCTTGGACTCCACTAATGTGGAAGAAGCCTTTAAGAGCATTCTCACAGGTGGGGAAAAAGTGATAAACTCAAATATAACATGCAGCTTACTGTGAATCTCCTGGTAACGTAACATTAGGTTTTACTGAACACCGTCATTGTTTTCTCTCACAGAAATCTACCGTATTGTATCTCAGAAGCAAATATCGGACAGATCTGGAAATGATGAGTCTCCGGGCAACAATGTAGTAGACATAAGCCTCCCCCCAACCACAGACGGGCAGAGGGGCAACAAACTCCCTTGCTGCCAAAGCCTGTGATGCTCTTATCTTCTTTTCCTGTCTCTGTCGGTCTTTCCTCTCTTCACCTCTGGTTTACTTCAGATGTCATGCTGCTGTCATCGTAATACCCTAACGGGTATTTGACATTCCTTTTTTGCTGGTTTCTTCTTGTTTGTTTGTTCCTCTGGATTCAGAAGAACCTGTCTGCAATCATTTACGGCCTCATAATAACCTGGAGAAGGAGAGAGAGTAAAGCTCTTATGATGTTGATCTTGAAGCTAACTTCTTTTTAATTAACTAGCTTTTATGGTCCTATTGACCTGCTCCTGTAGAAGGAGCAGTGAGGGATCAGTAGACCTGTGTAGACTGCTTCAAGTGGTTTCTACTTGCTTCCTTTCCTCGGCTTTCAATGATACAGACTTTTGCCACGATCTGCTACAGTGGAATCCCAATTTGATGTCTGGTTGAGCATGATTCAGCCTATCATGCAATACGGGTGTAGAAGAGGAGACGCTAAGGCGGTACCACTGGAGTATCGATGTGTACTCTGTCTGGAGTTTCTATTTGCCTCTTTAGTTTTCCTCTTTGAGCCATGTGCCCACCGTGGCATGATATTAGCATGAGCCGTGTGCGTGCGTGCGTGCGTGTGTGTGTGTGTGTTCAAAGATACCAAAGGATATGGATGCAATTGTTATCAGTTTTGAGTTTCCTCATTTAAGCGTGTTCAAAGCTGCTGAGGTTGCATTTCATTGCTGTATTTGGTGAACCAATCTAGGCTATTTTCAAAACAATGTATAATGCTAAATAGCAAAAAGTAATGTTATAAACTGTGGTGTATGATTTATTATTATTGATATTGTGTAATGATAGTATCAGCCTGGATCAAGCCTTGTGTTCCTCACTTTTTAAACAGGCTGTCTCAAAATGAAAATGTCTTTTGCACTTATTGCCAATCATTTCAGTGGAACAAATCACCATATATTTTTAAAATACACTCAACATCTTTATCGGGTAACATTTTCCTGTTTGTTGTGAAGAGAAAAAAAATGCACTACATGTGTTTTTTTTTGTTTTTTTTGTGTTTTTTTTTTTGTTTTGTGTACAGCATTTTCCTCATGCACTCACCCTTTGCTGTTATCTGTTAAAGGGAAATGGATAAAGATGTAACATGGAAAATTAACTAAAAATGTAACGCACTCCAGCTAGTTAAGAAAGTGGAACTGAAAATTAGAAATGCAAATTGTTAATATGGTTGGCTGAAATGCCTCTCTTTTCACTCATCTGCGAGAAATGCTTTCTTGTGTGATTGTTTCGATGCATTGTCGCGTGATATTTCACATTTCTTCAAAAATACGTAAAGGTGTCATTACACCTTGGCATTACACAGAAAATATCGAAGCATAAATAAACCAAATCCACATGACCATAAAGGAGACAGACTTATTTTTGGATACATTATGCACTCAGTGTACCCATAACTTTATGCTGTGTTCACCACTATTGTTTAGCAACTTAGGTGTCACCTACCTTTTGTAAATCTACACATATGATGGCTAGGCGCTCAAAGTTTTAGTAGTTTTACAGCATCTAATCGGCAGGTTCCCTAAAATATTGGATTTTTGGTTTTAGAATTCTTTATCCTTATTCAAACCAATCTTGTCGTGAATGCATTTTAGCACTACATAAAAGAAATATGTAAAATGTTTAAAAAAAATTGCTTGTTCAATTCAACATGGTCGGCATTTCTGAAAAGGGTTAATTAAGTAGCTCTCCATAATTAAGAAATAATATTCACTATGCAGTTGTAAAACCTGCTATTTCCAGGACTGTAAAATAAAATGTGGGAAGAAATGAAAATTGTGCTGTCAAGCGTCTGTCTGTCTTGTGCTGTCAGTCTTTGAAAGAGTTCCGTGTTTGTTTTAAATTGTAAATGCTTTATAGAAATCATATGGTCCTGTCGGTTTTGTCTTTTGGCGTGTTGCGCATGAGATGTTTTCGGTGTGCGCCCCACCCTTTGACAAGCTGTTGTTATTCACAATCATAGTTTAACTCGTCCGGTTTGTGTTTTTGCACTCGTCTGCCCTGTCTCCACCACAGAGGCAGACAGCTGATGATGAGCCTCGGGGGGATATTTAAAACTCTTGGGAAGCGGAAGCCTGGTCTGCTGTGTTATCAGCTGAGGGCTGCTAGCTAGCACAGCTCCGAATAGCATATCTCTAGCTAGCGAGTGGCACTTTGTTCAGCGCTGTTACTTCACACATACAGCTAAAAATGAAACGAGAAGGAAACACGAGGTTGTTAGGGCGGCAATGCCTGCAGCAGTGAAACGTCTCTAAGAAGAAGACACGGGGTAAGTAGACCTTTAAATGTTAGACCAGGCTAGCGGCTTACTGTAGGTACTGACAGCTAGCAGCTAGCAAACAACACAGCTGTAATGGGCACCAGCTGACCTATTTGCTGGGCAATTGACATTAATTTAAAAAGAAAATGCAATGGAAATAACTTGGATAATTGCTGCTAATGTCTTAAATATGTCACTGCAACATAGCTAACGTATACACAGCTAATGAATGCCGCCGCCACGTCAATATATTATTGCATTGACATGATACAAGCCTGTCCCAGACAATAGTCTGGATCACAGCTGGATGCAGTGATGGCAGTTATGAAACCGTGAAAATGAAAACGACTTTAATTTGTTAGTAGTAAATGTATCGTAGCATAATGTAGTTGCACTTATTAACTGAATTCGAATTTTTAAAACCAGTTTACAGTCACATTCACATGTAGCATTTGGCAAAAATAAATAACTGAATTAACTGTTTCTTAACTGACTTATGAAAATACGTTGGTCTGTTTAATTCCTGAGTTTACACACAGTACACCACTCAGAAACAGTAACTTAATAGATTCCGTTGTTGTCTTGGTTTTGTTTATCTGGGTCAGGGATAGTGCCTCTTTATCGTGCCCCCATGATGTGTCAGTATGTATAATTATACCGAGCAGTAGTCTAGTAATACTGAATTGAATGGGTTAACAAGTAATCTGACCAGGGACCTGTATATTGAAGTTCAAGTTAAGGCCTTCAGGCTTCACCAATTATTTGCAATCCTAGCTCTGTTAATTTAAAGTATGAGCCAGATTAGCCTATATTTGGGATTTGTTACAGTTAATGTAACAGTTGTAACAATGTTTTACAGTGTTATGGCTGCATATTTAGATCATTTTATTTTGATGTATTAGAACATAGTTGTTTGCAATAGTAAAATAAGCATATGACTAGTATATAATGAGTAGAAATGTTACAATATTCATATCTAATGGACCAAGTGTGGGAATTTCTATATAGTTTCAACAATATAGAACATTATTTCCTTCACGAGTATATGTGTAGCACTATTGCCCAAGCAAAATGTCCCCATGGAGACAATAAAGTATATCTTATCTTATAATAATCATTGCAGGTGTTTGTGGAGTTAATTGGATTGTGTAAAGTCTTGTATTATTTATTCATAAGGAGATAGAATAAAGACACAAAATCCCATAAATTAACACAAGAATTTCTGCACCATCTGCCATGTTAAACCTCCTGTTTAAAAACAACACAACAGTGTTGAGTACATAGGATTATATATTTATTATGTTAGTTTGGGTGTAATGCTATGGTTTAATAGTGATGTGTATACACCCACTGGCCTTCTATGAGCACCAGTGACCCAGTATTTACCCAATAGTCTTGTATGAAGGCTCAAATGTAGGCTCAGCCAGTATGTGAACACTGTCTTATGTTACGTATACAATATGTTTGTGTGCTAAAGTTACTCACTTAAATGTAGCTGTGCTAACATCATTGGAATCGGAAAAAAATTGAGAATCTCATAATTGATTCAAGAGGAAAGAAGCTACTTCTATATCATATCATGACATACTTTTTTTTTTATTTTTTAGAATGTCTTGTCATGTAATAACTCATAACTGTATTGTCACGTCAAAATGAAAGAATTTCACGGAAAAACTTAAACACAGATTTCCATTTGCCATTGGTCTGTTACTGTACTGGATCATTTCCGAAAAGCAAGACAAATGTACTGTAGCAAATTTACCAGTGTGCTCTTATCTTTAGTCAGGGGTTATCTGAGTGGAGACAGCTGTTTATCAGTCTGCTGCACATCACACACACTGCCTCTGACGATCACACTTGCTTTTCTAATGGATTTGCAGCTGCTTTGTTGCAAATTGGCCCACCTCCAAACTCACAGCGTTCTTGTTAATGACGTCTTTGTAGATCACCTTAGTTATTCTCACATGGCAGGAAATGAATAGTACACAAAGCACACTTTCAGATGAGCACTGTCCTAACATAAAGCTAAGTTTACCTAGAACTAGACTGTATCGACAAAATCCATATTTATGTTTTTACAGTACTGTTATACTTCTGATAATATGACTGTTGGTCCGACTTTTATTGCTTTCACACGATATTTAAAGAACAGCTAAACCGGAGATTGTAATGTAAAGCTAACTATCTCAATATTGTGTTGACCCAATATGACAGACAGTCTGTAAATCTAGTGTCATTTCACATATCTATTTACTCTATTATATTTGTATACATGTCATGTCAGCTTGTTTCAGCTGAATGCTATTATACTGCATTATGTATGTAATCAAAAGAGTACTTTGTTGTTTTATGAATGAAGAGAAGGCCAGTTGAAGCAGCAGTGCTGTGTTTGACCAATCAGCAACGGCCATCCGTGCAAACCCCACCTTGAAGGTTCCTGTACTTTCAGAAAGTACTACTAATACAAGGACTTTTTGGGGAAGAAATAAATCCCCCAGAACTTAAATTAGACCCTTGTCCCTGCGGTCAAAAACACAACAACTTCTTCAGAAGGTTCCTAGATCAGGGGGAAAGTTCCTGCGGTTGAAACATGGCTTAATTGTTTACAATTGTCCTGTAATGTATTGTTTCCATTTCAGAATAATATATCGGAATATGTATGGATGCATTAGTGTGTAAGGATCTCTTTAATTTTGTAGCTGGTAAAGGCATGACTAATTTGAACTGTTTTATATACCGCTGGGTAGCTTACATAGTAAAAATACTTCATTGTTTGTTATTTGTATTGATAATCTGAATCTTCAAAGTAACTAAAGTTGTGAAATAAATGTAGTACAATAAAAGGTACAATACATGGCTCTGAAATGTAGTGAAGTACAAGTATAAAGTAGCGTAAAATGGAATTACTTGCATCCAAGTCCAAAACTCTAAAGTACAGTACTTTAATTCTCATTCTGTCTGTCTCTTTCTCTGCTTGTAGAAACTAACCACTCCCAATCTGTGGAGAGCAGAGTTTGTGCTTCCTGCTCCTGAAGTCAACCTTCGCCCCTGACCCTTTACATCCTCACCCCCACTGTAACCATGACGACAGGGGGGTGTTGCCACCTGCCTGGCTCTCTGTGCGACTGTGCGAGCAGCACTGGCCTCTGGAAGAGCGTGGAGGAAGCAGGTGGTGACGGGTGCCAAGCGCTCTACGTCACCCAGGTCACAGCCATGGATGGACGGTTGCTCTCCTCTGTGCTCAAACCCATGAGCGCGCAAAGGTGAGACTCCCTTACACTCGTGTTGTTGAACAGAAATATGCAACTGCCTCTTTAGTCATTTTATATACACAGCAGACATGTTGACTTGTCATTGTACAGAAAAGACAGATGTTACTAATAACATTAACGATGGCTCTGTTCTATTCAAGTCTTCCAGTAAGCCGTGACACTGTGACGGTGATCCAGCACACACAATACCACGGCCCTGAAACTGAAGCAGCTATATTAGGAGATTTATTTACTCGTTTTTCTTTCTACAGTGACATGTCAAAAATGATGTCTGTGAAAAGGCCTAGTGCTTGTATTATATATGTATTTATTGAATTCTATTTTTGAGGTACACTTTGGATTTTCCCATCTATTTTTTGAATGTTATTGTATTTATTGTAGCCTCCCTATTCGGTCATCTGATCTACACGTGTTTCCATGTTTGAAGTTTCTGCATTTCCTGCAATTTTAAAGACTGTGAGTAATGTGATTCGGGTCCCCTGTATCACACCTGTGTTCTGCTGATTGATAAAGCAAACCAGACGAAGAAGACACTTAATGCGTTGCTCTCTCTTCCACTTACAGAAAATGCTTTAAATGTACCAAATTCATTCTGAGCTGGTCTACGGTTGCGTGTCTTTGACGTGCTGCAATCTCCTTTTTTGCATTTTAGTATCCTACCTGCATTTGGCTAAACTATATTTAATTTTGTCTCAGTGATGGTCCCATCTGCCGTATTTGCCACGAAGGAAGCAGCAGCGAGGGTCTCCTGTCTCCATGCAACTGCACAGGCACCTTGGGCACGGTGCACAGGAGCTGCTTGGAGAAGTGGCTGTCATCCTCCAACACCAGCTACTGTGAGCTCTGCCACACAGAGTTCAGCATCGAGC
The DNA here is from genome assembly GCA_023566125.1 of Zingel zingel. Taxonomy (NCBI): domain Eukaryota; kingdom Metazoa; phylum Chordata; class Actinopteri; order Perciformes; family Percidae; genus Zingel; species Zingel zingel. The sequence goes on along the minus strand of CM042322.1, from coordinate 13,400,688 downwards.
GACGGCCAAGGCCTCTCACAGAGGTAACAAAGGTCAATGCCCTTTGCTCGTCTGCATCCATCTTTCTGCTTGCCTTTTTATTTATTTTTTAGTTCATTCTATTTGGGTTGAGCTGCCGTTTGTGAATGACTGTGCACATATAAATGCGTGAAGGAGAAGTAGCTTTTTTTCCTCATCTTTCAGCTTTCTTGCTATTATGTCTTTTCCGTACTTGATTGACTTAAGATCTCTCTTCCACGTGTCCACCTACCTCTCTACCTTCCCTCTCTTTCGCTTGTTTATATTCACCCTCTTCTCCTTTTTTCTGTCTCCTACTTCTTTTGCCACAGTGGCTGCAGGACCCTGGCCCTCGTAATGAGAAGAGGACGCTGTTCTGTGACATGGTGTGCTTTCTGTTTATCACGCCCCTAGCAGCCATTTCGGGCTGGCTGTGCCTGAGGGGCGCTCAGGACCATCTTCAACTGGGGAGCTGGCTGCAGGCCGTGGGCCTCATCGCTCTCACCATCGCCCTCTTCACCATCTATGTTCTGTGGACCCTGGTAAAAAATGAATTCACAATCACATACAGATTAGACTGCAGGACTATTGTAATGCACATCTTGAAATCAAATCAAAATAACTTTATTTTTCCTGTGAGGGAACTTCATTTGTGGTCAGGCCCATTCAGACACAACATACAACAATACATAGTCAATAATCATACACGAGAATAAATAAATAAATACTTTAAAATACTAAGAACTAAAAACCCTGTGGGTAGGAGTAGAGGGGTGGGTCGGGAGAATAGGTTGAAGTCTGGAGCAATGGCGGGGGTATTGTTCGTTCAGCAGTCTGATGGATGCTAGCACGAAGGTGGACATGGCTCGTTTGGATCTTAGGGGCAAAAGGCCTGCTAATTTGCCTTAAATGTGATTTTTTTTTTTTTTTTTTTTTTTTTTTTTTAAGGGATTATTATTATTATTATTATTATTATTATTATTATTATTATTATTATTAATCAGCTAAAAAGTAATGTGTATAATTGACCTCTTCTCTTGTCTGTGCAGGTATCTTTCCGCTACCACTGTCAGCTGTACTCTGAGTGGAGAAGAACAAATCAGAAAGTACGTCTGCTCATTCCTGAAGCCAAGGAGTCTAACTCTTCCCAGCATTCCTTGCTCTCTACCAAACTGATGAAGAAGTCTGCCAATGAGAGTATAGTATGAGACCAAATGGAGATGCTTGGTGATAATGGTGTCTTTTATGTGCGAGGGGCTGAATGTCACCTGCCAAGCAAGCCTTTAAAGAAGCACTTGTGGGCTTTTTTTTGTTTCTTTTCACACAAACAAAATGTCTTTGCCCCATCAGTACTTAAGTCACATTACTTTTTAAAAAGAAATCTGCCCTCCTGTGGGTGCAGAAATAAGGGTGACCAAGCTTATGCAACAGCACTAAGGAGTGGAACAGCACATGGAGATGTGCAGAGACATGGGACATCATCATGGATATAACATTAAATAACAGTGACAGCAGAATAAGACATGACCAAACTAACTTGTTTAGTGGACTGAAATGTTTTAATTGTTGTTCGGCTTGGTTTCAACAAACCCATCGATGGTCCACAGATGACTGCGGAGTGTAGCAGCTCCATTCACCGTTGTGCTGCAATGATGAAAGTGTGTAAACTGCTATATTCATGTCACATCTGGGCATGCCCTTACCTAAATAGCCTTGCATTCTCTGCAAAACGTTGCCCATTGGGGAGCTCTTGTGTTGCCATATTAATCTGGAAAAAAAGCATAGCTCTTTGATTTATTCACAATTCAGATGCCAGTATGCTGTCTGAATGGAACTTTAATTTTGGCACAAGCCTGTTGGACTTCTTTCAAGGTTTTCTTTTTATCCTTCCTCTGTTTTTACATCTCATTCAAGAATGGGTGGCAGCACAGCATTAGTAAAACCAGAGATTGTGCAATAAAACACTGTGGACATCGAGGTCTTACATTACATGAAGAGACCTTTCCCAACATGCACAGTTATGCATGCAAGCACTGTTAATCATTTGGGGGGGGGGGGGTTATTTTTATTTTGTTAGTGTGTTGTAAAATTACTTCGTGGTTTAAAAAAAACATTTCTTTAACCATTGAATAATAAGATTTACTGTTCCTACTGAAGTAGGGTTTAACCGTGTCCTCATAGAGGTTCTTGTATCATCAGCACTAAGCAAGTAGGTCTTGTATAGATCGATGCAAAACTTCATCAGAATGGCTCTTAGGGGAACATTTCCACAAGTGTTGTTGGTTGGCTAATGCAGTGTACTAAAGCATCATTTTAACTGTCTGTTAAAGTACTTAAAGCTTTAGTGCGTAACTTTTTGATAGTAATTAACGTCCGTTACATTCAAGCCATTGCCAAATGAGTTGCTACAAAGCTAATTAAGACTATCAGCTCCACACAACTCTCTCTGGATTTCTCAGTAGGGCTATGTTCAGAAGACTGTGGCGTCCGGGGACTTTCCAGCGCAGAAACTCAAGTGAAGATTACCTCTTCTGAAGAGTCCATCATGTTTTTTTAATCCTCCGTGTCCTCCTTGGCTACTAGCAACTGCTTGGACAGGGGATGCATGATCACGGAAGGCTTGTGTCATGTGGATGCGCCAACAGTTTTGTTGTCATTACTTAGAATTCCTCATGGGGGTGGCAGAAACTACACACTATAGCTTTAATTCATGCTATTTTATCCTGTTCAATTTTTTTAAAACAATACACATCGCTGTATGTGTGTTGTTTCCATAATCACACCAAGAATCAGGGAGACTTCCTGCAAGCATTTATCACTGAAGCTATGGTCAAACAACATTGTCTCTGATCTTGATGAGGAAAAAAAACCATTTTCTGTGCTGGTGTTTTGGGCTTCTGCCAGTCGAACATACACTTTACCCACCAACAATGACTTTGATGGTGGGTACATTATGCAAGCACCACTAAGGCTTAATCTGACTTTAGCTTTGTTTTCTCTTTTCTTTCAAGGAAGCCATGTGCTTATGTGCTTTTCTACATCCATTTTATGGATGTCAATGTTTTTGGGGTGCAAACTTGCCCTCCTTATGTTTTGATGTTACTGACCAGATTTCATTTGGGTCTGTATTGGTTGTTTGGGAGAGTAGACAAACTTCACTTATCTCTCTCTCTCTGGTGTATATAGTTTGCTGCAGTTTATAATCAAGTCACTCACAGTGGCTGTTAATCAGTCGGAAGACACAAACCGCAGTGTCTGCCTGGTTTCCAGATTTCCGGGTCACAACATGGTCCAGTTGTGAACATGGTTTATAACTCACTTAATTTAGACCATGGAAAGACGGTTAATTGACATGTGAACACAATGTGGTCAGTTAAAAGGGAGATACGCCTAAGATGTAAAAACATGTAGTGTTGAGAACATTGTTGTTAAAACCAAGCGAAGGCCATTCACATTGGCTTTTGGGTGTTCAGTATTATTGTGCCGATCTTACTACTTGTGTTTCATTTTTAACCGTTTTAACTTAGCAGTGAAAGCATTAAAGCGCCCCTATTATGCTCATTTTCAGGTTCATAATTACATTTTGAGGTTGTTCCAGAATAGGTTTACATGGTTTAATTTTCAAAAAACACCATATTTTTGTTGTACTGCACATTGCTGCAGCTCCTCTTTTCACCCTGTGTGTTGAGCTCTCTGTTTTAGCTACAGAGTTAGGCATCACACTTATATCCCATCCTTGTTGGAAGTCGCACATGCGCAGTAGCTAGGTACTGGGCTACTAGCTAGCAGCTAACGCTGCTAGCGGTTAGCCATCTCGTTCTCAATGGCAAAACACTGCTACAACACACACAAGTTCACCCTAATCTACAAAATAAATTGTATAGAACTACTTACACGTCCCTGTTCTACAGGTATTCAACGCAAAGTTGGAAGTGCACCCTCGTTTAGAAGAAGTGTCCCGGCTAATCCTGCCTTGTACTGACAAAAGTTGGAGAAACGGCTTGCTGATGTGGCTAGCTAAAGTGGTTAGCACCATAGACGGTAAAAGGTTAGCACACACCAAATGTTTTGGCCGATGACGTAGACGGCCCTGCTGATTTTGACCAGCTCACTCGGAGACTGAAGGCAGGATACATTCAGAAACCGTATCTCACTCAAAACAGCATGGGTGGGTTTTTTTCTCCAAGTTTGTATGCACGTGGAAGCACCAGAGACACAAAATAACACCCCAAATGAAATGTTTTTCTTCATAATATGGGCACTTTAAGGCAAACTTAAAAACTAGTCTAAAGCTCGATTGGTTGATTATTGTTCATTTTACGACTAAACTTTAGTCTTCAAGAAAATGATTGGCTTTGGGGTTTTCTTTATTCAGTGGAATGACATTTGTATTTTTATTAATGAGTGATCATACTTTTAATTATCATACTTATTAATGATGATTAACATACTGATCATGATTTGCTTTTCGTTAACCTTCTTCTAGATGTCAAAGTGAAGGCATTGATCCAGAGACTTTAAGTATTGTCACATTGTAAACACATGCAGTACGTTGCTACAGTATGGATTTTATGCACAAATGTGTAATCCTGTTTTTATGTTATATGTATTTACTTTATAACAATCAGGCTTGACCAAACAGTATTTTACTTAAACTGGTGTGTGTGTTAGTGTCATTTCTTACCTGTTCTGTGTATTTTCATGCTACAAAACCTTGTGATCTGAACTGACAATACAAGTTTAACAGCTCATGGGCTTGTTATAAAACATTAGTCATAGGAACAGGGTGCATCTCGGTAGCTCTGCTTGGTGGGAAATTGACACCATATAGTGAGCTGTTGTGCAACCATCTTTTTTTTTTTTTTTTTTTTTTTTTTTTTTTTAATCTGTTCTTGACTGCTGACACTGTGGCTTAACTTTTACACCCACTGGGTGCTGGTCATTTCCTTGCCCTGGCCGTTTGTCTACACCAACATTACGCTTTGATACTTTAGCTCCTGGTGGGTTGTCCCACATACTACCCAAGTTAATAGTTTGTTTGTGTTTTTAACCGATCCCAGAACAAAGGATTATATCCTGCAATATTGCGATGCATCTGGGGGGGCCTTACAAGCCTTTGAGTCATTTGATCATCCATGTGTTTACTGTTTGTCATGAACGAGGCTTTCCGCCACGTATCGGGATCTGATTTGAAGCAACGCAAAGAGCTGAGGTGCAGTTATTCAGCAAACGACTACAAACAAAACAACAGAAGTTGTAGGTTAATGCAGAAGATGATGTATGCAACACTGCTCCTCCTTTGGCTCCCTGCAGATCCTCATATCTCCAAAGAGTTGTTAGACTTTAACCATAATGAAAATACTTACTTCATAATAGCTTCCACAATTCAAATCCAAAAATCATTGCTTTCTTTGCTGTTTATTACACAAATGAACATGTAAATGTTACTTCTGTTGTGTTGTGTTTTTTCTACATGTCTTTTTTGGAGGGTATGTTGCTATGCATTGTTTGCAATTTATGTAACAATTCTTCAGTATTTACATTTTTAAATACTACAATGTTTATGGTGTGCTGTGGAAAAAAGAAAGATGTCTTCACCAAACTACTGGTTCCTGCAATCAGCCAAGAATAGTTTGCAAAGCAAATAAAACATGATGATAAATTATGGGGGGACATTAATCAAAGTGATTTGTGGTTTTGTTTAGATGGCTGCGTTAATGATGATTACTATTGTCTGTTTTCTGCTCTGTACTACTGCTCGTGTGAAGACATCTGTGCTCTAGCGTCAACATTACAGTATACATGCTACGATATGGCTGTTTACAGATCATCCTCTTAGTCCAGACAGGATGGCATGTCATTACTATAAATCTGTTTTTGACTACAGCTGTATATGTACCCTTTAATCCTGATGGAAAAACAACTGCTGCTGTCAAGTTGTGTTCCCGTAGAGACTCGTAGAATCTCCTCTTCCCACCCCCTGCATTTGGAGAATATAAGCAGCTTAGTTAGAAAAACACTCGTTCAAAATAGTCCATAGTGAACAAACAACACAAACTATTTCAGTGGGTCTTGATTAGTGATAAAAACGATTGGTACCTGGATATTGTCACTGGAATACTCATGTTCCAGATTTAAGGACATTTCTCATTTTTTCCATATTTGTTTTTAATGGCAAAGTTGCAAGTCATCTCAACTTAAAAAAAAAAAAAACTAGACTTGGATCTTTCCTAAAGAACTTTACACACCTTGATATTTAAGAAGTATTGAGTCCTTTTAAACCCACATTGTGTAATTTTTTTGAGTTGATTCTTAGCAAAAACCTCTTTGTTCTTTCACAAATGTGTACTCGTGTAATTACTTCCACCAACTAATCAAAGTGTTCTCGTAAGCGTAGAATCTGCCATTTAGAATCATTCAGAAGACATTGCTTGAATGCTCGAATGACGGCAGCCATGTAGCGCCTCCATCTTTAAAATACATTTGCCAAAGAGGGACATACCTCCGCATTTCGCCCTCTTACACCTATTGCCACCGTGATGATTGCAAGGGGGAGATTACTCGCCACGGAAGCGAAAAAGAGAATTAAAACAACTGTGTGACAGGCAAAGCAACAAGACCAAATGTAATATTGGAGTGGCTAGAACAGCTGCGTGTAAACGATGGAGAGAGCTAATTTCGAGTTCGGCCACCGTAGGAGGAAGGGCTAGAAAGTAATATTCAGTTGGTTGTCATATAGCTTCACCGCTAGATGGGAGAAATTCTAACACAATGTAGCTTTAATGAAGTAGTACGAGTACTTTTTCAAAAGTTGCGCTTGAAAAGTACACAATTGTCGGCAAAATGTACTTTAAGTATCAATAGTAAAAGTATTTGTTATGCAAAATTGCCGCATTCAAAATATGCCACTTTTGGATTCTCATTACTTGTTATTTGCTGATCAGCAATAACAAGTAATGATAATACAGGTAACCAGGTAAGCAGCATTTTACTGTTGTAAAGGTGGAGCTCATTTAGCTAACCATTGGATAGTTTAATCTAATACACTCAATCATTTTATAAACTGATCACATTTTACTGGCCAAATCTGATCTGAAAAGTAACAAGTAACTACAGCTGTCAAATAAATGTAGTGGAGTAACAATATTTTCCTCCGAAATGTAGTGGAGTAAAATACAAGTACCTCAAAATTGCATTCCGGTACAGTAATTGAGTATATGTATTTACTTTTCAGCAATTTGATGAAACAAGACTCATCTTATTTTCTTAAAAATCAATTAAAAAATATATATATATATTTTTAGTAAGAATGCGTCAATTCAACAGTTTACTTTTGTCAAGGATTTTATTGTAAATTTTTACAGTTTTCAAATTTAAAGTAAAACAATGACAACTTAAGCCAAATATTCTTCAATAAATACATAATGAGGATGTTTTTGGCATGATAACTTATCTGATGTAAGAAGAAAGTTGGAGGAACCACGCTGTCAAACGCATAATACTGCTTCACCAGGTTGGAGTAACTGCCTGTAGTTTATTTACACAGCACCATCTAGTGGTAACCATTGAAATGGATTTTTAAAACCTCGCTGTACACGACACAGTTTCAGTTCAAACAACTTCAAAGGCTTTATTAAGACAGCAACGACTGTCCAGGTTCCTGCATTGCAGCAACCTTCACATTGACTCCATGAAAACAACTCGACGAACCAAGTGACATAAAGGCTTCTGGAAGTGTTCTGTCATGGCTGAAAAGAAGAGCACGAGTGAGTTCAAAAGTCTATATAAAACAGAATGAAAGGTAGAAAGAAAAACAGAGTGACAAGGGAGTTGGCCGTGAACAGAGCAACGGAAACAAAAAGTGCACAGGTGATGTGGAGAGCTGGAGGATGAGTGTCATGGGGTTGAGCATCACAGGCTCTGGCAGCACTGGAGTTTGTTGCCCCTCTGCCCGTCAGTGGTCGGTGGGACACTTATGTCCACTACATTGTTGCCCGGAGACTCATCGTGGGCAGATCTGTCCGCTATCTGCTTCTGTGAAACGATGCGGTAGATTTCTGCAGAGGGACATTCAAGGTTTAAAGCTTCTTAGAAATGGTCTCGATATAAAGAGAAATTACTTGTGAAAAAATCGACCTAACAAAACTTAAAAATCTGGTCAGTTAAAATGTTGACAATACTGTTATATTTTTTTTAAATGCTGAGGAAATATATTTATATGATCCCTCACTTATTGCATAATGGATGGAACAATATAACTATTAAATAAAAGAATACTTGAAATAAAAAAAAAAATACTAAAGTAAAAGCAAAATAGCTGATTTGTGAAAATACTCAAGTATATAGTTATTACAAAAATACTACTTTGTTACAATAACAGTTAATTGGTTACTTCCACCTGTTTATTATTCAATCACCACCATCAATTAAACAGCAGACAGGCTTCAGATAACCTGATAAAGTTAGTTGACAATGACACACTTTAAGCTGGAACCTCTTGCTTATTTGTTCATTTGTTACAAGAACAATACCAATCTTCTCTCATTGAACCAAACCCTATATTACCTAATATTATATTGCAAACGATAGATGTGCAACATTGAGCTCTTCATATTACATTACATATGGTACTGCGTCTTGCTCTTCCTACCTGTTAAAATGTTCTTGAATGCTTCTTCTACATTTGTGGAGTCCAACGCTGATGTCTCAATAAATGAGATGCTGTTCTTTTCTAATGTGGGGAGAGAAGAAAGATACATTTTAAACATGTACACAGTCAAGTATTTTACAGATTACAAGACTTGGCTTGCTTCATTACCACAGCGCTTGGTGATTTACCTGCGAAGGCTCGAGCCTCATCAGTGGGCACCGCCCTGAGGTGGCGCAGGTCGCTCTTGTTTCCGACCTGCATGATGACGATGTTGTTGTCAGCGTGGTCCCTCAGCTCCTTCAGCCAGCGCTCAACGTTTTCGTATGTCAGGTGCTTGGCGATGTCGTAAACCAGGAGAGCTCCTACTGCACCCCGGTAGTACCTGGTGACAGCATAAACCAGATTAATACAATAACTATACCGTCTTTATTCAAGGTAGGGGTGCACGATATATCGACTCAATATCGTTTTTGCAATATCGAGTTGTGCAATATCAATATCAAAAATGTCCAAAGAGTATGCGATATTCCGTTTGTATTGTGGAGAGATGCGCCGGTGGCTGTATGTTGTGATCAATTTAGAGCCCGCATATTTCATTGGCCAGTTGCCCTGTCACACGTGCACACTTTGACAGCGTGAGTGAAGAGGGAGATAGAGACAGCGAAAGAAGTGGGAAGTGAAAAGACAGAAAGAGAGTGCAAACTGCAAAGCGAGTGTGTGGAGCGAAAGGAAAGAAGAGACAGAAAAGTAAGAACACAAGTGTGGCTCAAGCTGCAGACACACCGACCAGACGGCCAACTGTCGGCAGAAAAGGCAGTTGGACTGATCAGTCTCCCCAAGTTGGTCAAAAACGTGCCTCGGAACAAACCAAAGAAACGAGACGTAATACGTCTCCATAACAGCAGGCGGCGCTAATCTGTATTGTCGCCCAAAAATGAAAACCGGCAGCTGATTGGACGAACGCGTCACGTGGGTCTGGTTTCTCCGGAAATTCATGGCAGATTGTTCAGAATACCATTTCATATTGTACTAAAATAGTTCACCAAAACGTGTTTCTGAAAACATTTTAAGCGAGAAATAGGCCATGCAGTTGCTGAATCTGTCTTCATTTCTGATCGACAAAGGTCAGTTTAAAAGATTTTCGTTAGATTTTGAGAGACTCTAGTCACGCTCATCCCGCTCCCCGTTTCCGGGTTAGCACTCTACCAATCAGATGGGTCATTTGAGTCCGACTGCCGGCAGTGCCCGCCCCGCCGATTATACATGTAAAATCGGCCAAAATGAAGGACAACGGCCCCTCGGACGGACAACGGCACGGAACACACCGAACAGACTCGAGTCCGACGGCCGATTATCGGCTTGGTGTGTCAGCGCCTTTAGGGAGACGAGGAAATTATGGAGATTGAAGAGGAAACGTTAGTAGCCAAAAAGAATGCCTCCTCGTCAGCGTGGAAGTACTTTGGCTTTAAGCCAACAGATGTTGCTCAAGTTAATGCACTATGCAAAACATGCCATATGTTGGTACAGCACGTACCAGAGGCAATGCAATCAACCATTTATCTTTTCTTTTTTGGGGCATTTCTGCCTTATAGGATAGGAAAGCTGAGATCTGAAAGGGGAGAGAGAGGGGGAAGACGTGCAGAAAAACTGTCACAGGTTGGATTCGAACCCTGGACCTTCTGCGTCGAGGAATAAACCTCTGCACATGTGTGCCCGCTCTACCAACTGAGCTGAAAGGCCACACAATCAACCACACTGTGCATAGTAATATCCCGGAAAAAAAATCTGACAGTTTAAATAAACCCTTGAGTTGTACGAAAACCTATTTTAATATTCTATTAATCTATTTTGATGTTTTATGTCATAACTTTTTATATGTTTATGAATATCGAAATTAATATTGATATCGCAATATTCAAGCTCAATATCGCAATATCACATTTTGTCAATATCATGCCACTCTAATTCCAGTGCGATATTTCATTCATATATGCTAGTTCACACACAGAAAATACTCACGCTGAGGTGATTGCTCTGTAGCGTTCCTGTCCAGCTGTGTCCCAAATTTGAGCCTTTATCGTCTTGCCGTCCACCTGGATACTGCGGGTGGCGAACTCCACCCCAATGGTGCTCTTGCTCTCCAGGTTGAACTCATTTCTTGTGAAGCGGGACAGCAGGTTACTCTTCCCCACACCAGAGTCTCCGATTAGTACGACTGTAAACAAAACAACATTTTTTAAACACTTATCAGGGTGTTTAAAAACCCCTTACACTGAACAGAGTCAATCAACACGGTTCTGCTCATCTACCTCATGTATATCTCAATCTTACAATTACAATATTGTTATTAATATATTATCATTGCACTGAACTGCCTTGCACTGTATTTATATTTAAATCTTAAATCTCAGACTATACTGACATTGCACTATTCCTTCCCTCTCTTTAATAGTTATTGTATATTTTTTTGTAAATTTGTAAATTCTATTGTATTTGTTGTTATACTGCATACTTAACCATATATTTTTTTTGTATATATATATATATATATTTCTTACTGTCCTTTCTGTTTTTATTCTTTATATGTTAAGTGAGTGTTGTACTTTGAGAGCAAAGATTAACCGGAGTCATAGTCCTTGTTTGTTTATGCAAACCTGGCCAATAAAGCTGATTCTGATTGTGATTCTGGTCACTGTGCAAGGAAAATGTGGCTCTCTTTTTTTTATTTGTATTTTGTTACTGCAGATGTACAGCCATTGCTGCTGACAGTTACACAAAATGTACTAAACAACTATCATTCAAAGTTTGCACTATAGTCAGGTTATCATTCAGCCGCGGCAATTTTCAGGCAAAGTGAAAGTGCTGACTTGTTTTGCTGCTTTCCTTTTCGTACAAACCTTATCTCCGGCTGGGAGTCATGCAGGAAGAAGCTGACAAAAGCCTGCTCTTTGGGAAATCTGACTCAACAGTTTCTCAAGGCCTGTGATCCTGTGTATTTGTAACGAGTCATCAGTATACAGTATGTAATCAGTTTCCAGCTGTCACACTGGCCTGGGCCTCTTTTACTACCATACCATACTACAGTAGATCCATGTGATAAAGCCTATTCTAAAACCCTGCATCTAAACTTCAGTCAATGATTTTGCATAAAATTACACTCTCTCTCTCTCTCTCTCTCTCTCACTCACACTCACACTCACACACACACACACACACACACACACACACACACACACACACACTCTCTCTCTCTCTCTCTCCCCCCTGTTAACTACAGCACTTATTGTTACTAAAGCTTGCCTGTGAATCAGTCTTAGAGCAGATGGTTACTGTAATTACCTCAGCAAGCTGAAAGTGACAGTTAGGTTCTCATCTTTTGAGATCCAACACAGTATGTATAGTATACATTAACCCAGTATAACTTAGTTAAACGCCATCATGTGATGCATGTTGTGGAGAGACATAACACAATAATAAGCTGTTTCTTATTCAGAAGAATGTCACTTCAATTAAGACAGCAAGGTCAGCAACATGTTATCAGTAAACTGAACTCCAAGGTGTAAAAGAACCATTGTGACCAGTGACTCAGTACTCCGATCAGGCCAAATCTACAATTGTTTAGTTTGGAAATATGCCCTTAGACATCAAACCCAAAATGGTGGTTGGGATATACATAACGTTACCTGAAGCAGGTACAGAAAACCAAAGCCACACGAGAGTTGCCTCTCCCTTCCTACTATGAGGAGCGAGTTTCCTCCCTCAGGCGACAGGTTTAGACCACTGAATAGTCCGCCACAAAGGGACCTCTTGTTTTCCTTTTCTATTTAATGTATTGGATTTCATGAGACCGCCTGAAGAAAATACGCCACTGTTAGCTAGCTAGTGCTTTTAAAGTATGTTTATAGGTAGGGACAACTTCTCTTAAATTAAAATAAACTAGAATTGAATAACGTTATTACAAAAGTAATAGCACCATCCGTTTGACTAGCTACTAGCTTGTAGGGCTAACGTTAATTCACCATACGCCCTACTTTCTTTAAGATAAATTAAGCAAAACAAGTGATTTATAACAAACATTGACACTAATACTCGGTAACACATCTTAAGAAAAAGTAAACGTTAGGTTGATTTGGATTGACGAGTCCGAAAAAAGGTTACTAGCTAGTTTGGCTAGCTACAGTAAGCTGCCACCACCAGCTGAAATTTAAAACTGACCACTGACGTTTAGCACAGTTAGCATCCATGCTAACCTCAGCTCGGCCGGGGTTTCCTTGCTAAAGGACATCATACAAGGTTATCTATAAGCAGTTTTTGTTCCGCTTACCTTTGAACAAGAAATCATACTCGTCATCTCTGTTCCCCATTGTTTGATACGATCACCTTTCAAAGAGTGCGGTGATGACAGAAAATATGTTCTCTGCCCTAACCAGGGTGCTGTGCCAAGATGACAGAAGACAATATGCGCACATTGCGTAGGAAGAGCAAAGTCGCTGGGAGGGAGAGTTGCGTTAGTGACGTACCGGTACGTTGTGGAATGCCATTTTATTCAATATTAAATAAATATGTCTGTGAATTAGCTACCTCCTGAAATAAATAAATATGGCAAAAATACATAATTAAAATTAAATACAAATATATAAATATAAGTTAATATAGTCAAATAGCCTAAATAAGGTTTTACTATTATTTTATTTTAGCTGACTTGTAGAAGTCTGCGTTGGTGATGCTAGAATTAAAAGTTGTAAAAGGACAAAGTAAGGTAGACATGTTACTATAGAGATTTCTACATTATCGGTGACGCAACTTGTTCCATGTTGAATTGGCTCTTCAGCATCTTTCTCACACATTTGTAATAATGTAATGTAACATTTAGTGCTGATTGCTGAAAGGCATGCTCCAAATAAGAAAATAAAAATATATCCCTGGTTCTCATGTAATTATCTATTAAAAGTAATTTGATGAATAGACAAAACTCCACCCATGCTAGATTCACTGGTACAGAGACTAGCCACCAAGTCTTTAGGCAGCTAAATAAGTATGTTGGAATGATTAGAAAGATATAACTTCCCACCTTCTCAACTTGCAATGGAAATGTAAACTTCACATATCCTCATTTATATATGGCGTATTACACTGCATTCATTTTAGTTAGGTGTAAACTGACAATTAGTGTTTAAGATAGGCTTATGTTGATAATACCACCAGAAATTCCTCCAGCAGAGGGAGCCACCATCTCTTCATCTTGACATTACAGTTTTTTTCCAACCGCTTACACACGTTTTCAAAACTGTCTCCTTTTTTCAAAACTCTACACACAATTCCCAAAACTGCACACACAAAATGCAAAATGCCTCACATATACATCTCCTTCAACATTTTTTACTACTATTTAACTTATTTTACTATTTATTTACTTATTTTATCGTTATTAATACATTCTGTGTGTATATGTTTATATTTATATTGTTTATATTCTTTTTTATCCTTCTTATATTTGAATGTGTGACATGCACCAACAGCACCATGACAAATTCCTTGTATGTGCAACGTACTTGGCAATAAAGCCCTTTCTGATTCTGATTCTGATTCTAATTCTGATTCTGATTCTGAAAATACCATAAACACATCTCAAAATGAAGCATTTGCGTCGAATGGCAAACACTTTTTTCACAATAGTAAATTCTTGGATATACCATGTACACACTGTTGTTCTAAATCTAAAGCTCTTTTGTCTTTCATAGGCTTATATTTACAATGTTCTAGAGTGAAAGTAATCTGCTGAAAGTGGTTGAAATGTGCATTCTAAAGAAAAATCCAATGTTACAGTAAAACAGAAAATATGTATTGGGTTTGTAAGAGTAGCACAGTGTTGTACACAGTAGCATGAAACAAGAAAACAAAACTACAAACATTTGTAAAACAAAGTTATCATTTAGAATAAAGAATGTGTGTGTGTGTGTGTGTGTGTGTGTGTGTGTGTGTGTGTGTGTGTGTGTGTGTGTGTGTGTGCTTGTGTGTCAGGGCGGGGGTATTGTATGCATTTTGTGCAAAACAAAGTCTGATTGATTTATAATGCTGAAATAGTCATTAGATAGTTGCATACCTGTTCTCATTTGAAATATGGACGCCACTGTAAAGCTACTCAAGATGGGCTTCTCTCATGATCAATCCGTGGTTGATCACATGATGAATAAGTGTGGCCCTGATCTCATCAGAGATGGCTCTCCCTACTCCTCCTCCTCCTCCCCCCTCCTCCTCCTCCTCCCCCTCCCCTGTCTCTTCCTCCTCCTCCCCTTGCTCTCTGTCTATTGTTGGCATCCATTGTTAAAAACAGGTAATCTGACTTCTGACCTATTTGACCAGCTACCATGCAAGGTAACACATCCATGAAGATAATGCAACACAGTGCAATAATCTACTACCAGCCTTGTATGACTTGATATCATACTTTCATTAGATAATCATTTACTGCAC
This sequence comes from Zingel zingel, assembly GCA_023566125.1. NCBI lineage: Eukaryota > Metazoa > Chordata > Actinopteri > Perciformes > Percidae > Zingel > Zingel zingel. Next base: position 13,385,567 of record CM042322.1, on the reverse strand, counting down.
TCTTGCTTATTGATTTGTGTAAGATAACAACAACAACAATTGTTGGTCTGCTTTTCCAGACAAGTGTCTACCAATTTGCAAACGACAACATAAACTTGTTCTGCCAGTTCAATTTAAAAGGTATACGGAAATAAGTTTCAGTGAGGCCCAAAGGTGATTTCCATATCTTGAGAAATATCTCGCTACGTCACAAGCAGTCCTCGGTCCCACCCGTTAATATTTCCAGTCTATGATCACACCCGCCCACTCCACACATTGACCAATCAGCGGCAAGGACGCTGCCGCCTACCTGACACACAGGTTCCCTCCTCACTTTATTATACAAGAGGGCTTCACTGCAGATTAAGCAGAAGCTATTGAGATGTTATGCTGCTGCTATCTTAATCTGTTTGTAAACTCAGATTCATTGTAAACATCGAGACCATCGTGATGCCAATGCGAACAGCGCGACAGAGGAGCCAGCTGCCAACCTGCTACTATGAGGGATACCTGGAGAAGAGGTCGTTCGAAGATAAGGTAGTTTATTAGATTGTTTTTGTGTGAGAGACAAGTTTGTCTTTTTTGTATGCAACAGGTGAAATGGACTGCCAACAGTTCTAATTCGTATGACTCTTTTGTCTGGGTCTAAGTTGTTTTTTAATCTGTTATCAAAATGTGTCGCAGAAATAGAAAAGAATCTATTTGTATGTTGTGTGTGTGTGTGTGTGTGTGTGTGTGTGTGTGTGTGTGTGTGTGTGTGTGTGTGTGTGTGTGTGTGTGTGTGTGTGTGTGTGCGTGTGTGTGTGTGTGTTCTTGTTTAACTATATTTGTGGGGAGTCAAGTATACTTGTGGGGTCCGACCAGCCTTGCGGGCCCCAAAATGCTGGACTGGACCCTACAAGGTTAAAGGGCTGTTTGAGGGTTAAGACTTGGTTTTAGGATTAGGGTTAGAATTAGGTTATGGTTAGGGTGAGGGTAAGGGTTAAGGTTAGGCATTTAGTTGTGATGGTTAAGGTTAGGGTAAGGGGCTAGGGAATGCATTATGTCAATGACGGGTCCCCACAAAGATAGTGAGACGCACTGTGTGTGTGTGTGTGTGTGTGTGTGTGTGTGTGTGTGTGTGTGTGTGTGTGTGTGTGTGTGTGTGCGCGCGCGCGCGCACGCTAACTTTTCATGTTGCATGAAGGAGTAGACTAAACATTCACTTTAAAGATGTCACAAGAAAGAAACCATCATGATACATTTCAAGTGAGTGTTTATCTCCTCAGTTTATCCAGAGGACTTTAGAGGGACTGAGTGAGTACTCTACACAGTATGGGCCCTTCATCTCTGTGGGGAGAAATACAAAAGCAAGTTCCAATAAAGACCTCATATTGTTGTTTTAAGGGCTGCACGATATAAGGAAAATATGCGATAACGTTGAATATCGCAATACCGATATTACTTGCGATAAACACATTAAAAATGTACTCAGTTCTGCCTTTTTGCTGCTTTCAGTATAATGCTTTAATACAACACATAGCTTTTTGAATAAAAAAAACTGAAAGGAAAGTATTACCAACATTATTTTATTGATCAAATTGAACATTAACTAAACAGAAAAGGCCCCATTTAAAAAAAAAAAATTAAAAAAAAAACTAATATTTTAAAGTGCAGTTTTCTATTGATACTCTCTTTCAACTAACTAAAGAAAAAACAGTGTCTTTCGAGATGTGTCGCAGTCCTTCGCAATGTGTTTATTGCATAAGTTGATATCCCGATGACAATAATATAGCCCTAGTCCTCTCCAAGTCCTGTTAAGATGGGGTGGGGTCTTAGTGCTGATGATGATAATAATATGCCATTGGCATTAACTGTGTATGTGCGCTGTAAATCCTGTTGAGGTACAGGTGGATTTAGTTATTGTGCACACTTAATGCACAGCACCAGGTAAAGGCAGGTTAAGGGTTAGGGTTTTCTGTGGGTGGAGTTGCCTGTCATATTGTTTCTTGTATATTGTAAGGACTGACTCTCAGCTGTCTCCATCTGGTCTGAGTGCTATTCTGCGTACTGTGCCATAAAGATTAGAACAGGCCAGGAACTGACAGGAAAGCCACGTGGCTAACTGGAAAGGCAGGCTTTGCAGATAATGAATCATGTGTGCTGGTCTGTCAGGCCCTCACTGATAAGAGAGTGAATGCACTCCAATGAGAGCACGTCAAATCAAAGGTGAAACTTTTTTTTCTGAGGACACTTTAAAACTTTCCCAGTCCTGGATAAAAGTTGTTTGCTCAGTTACATCAAAGTCCCAGTTTTACAGATCAGTACTTATATTTTAGTTATTTTATGATCAGTGGGGGTTTTAACCTGAAACCGACCTACAAACATCTGAATTATTCAACACTCACAAGTCAGGTCCAACCAATCCAAACACTAAACAACAGTTGATAACATCACACATAAAGTCTGATTCAAGAATGTCACCTGCACAGGCAGTTAATTTCCTTGTTGTGTTCATTTAGTATCTTCTCACTTTACATTCTGTTTAACACAAATACAAACCTGTGTTCTTTAATGTTCATTCATAGCTGTTCTTCTTCCCTGCTTGGCATGTTATCTTTTAGTCATTACGTCTCTCTTCGTGTGTTTGTGCAGACATCCCGAAAACTGTGGACCAGCCTGTGTGGAAACACACTGTTCTTCTTCAATGACATGAGAGACACTGGTGTAAGTTATCTCAAAGATTTGGGTTTATACGAGCCAGATATTTGGATGATTATTGATTAAAACCTTTCCTGATGAAGCCAACAGGAATTATATGTCACTCCATGTGTCTTTGTGTGTTCATCAGTACATAGAGAAAGTGGATCTCAGTGGATTTATCTCAATAACGGATGACGGCAGCCAGGATCGTAACATGGATGCAGCCAGATTCATCCTCCAGATGAAGGATATAAATGTCAAATTCACTGTGAGGAAATTAACCTAACTTATGTAAATCATCCTCATTTTTTCAGAGCAATGCCTCATTTTACAGTTTTTCTCTCCTCCGTTGTGTCCACAGGCTTCTAACGCAGAGTCTCGGGAGCTGTGGAAGGGCTATATCCAATCTGTGGCTAAGGTCAGTGGTGTATAACATTTAGCTCACATTATAGAAAGAACAATAACGGGTTTTTTTATGATTTCAATTTAAGATGACCGATGTTTTGTAGTTATAATCAGGCCCTCATTTGCACAGATGATTTAAAGCAGAAACTGTGTCTCCTTGCAGTTGTCGGTACCATCGTCCCTCACCCTGCTACCAGGCCAGATCCACATGCTGAAAGAGGCAGTAGAAAAGGAAAAGGGAAGAAAAAGAAATGTTGCTCAACCTGCTGTACTCAACCACTGTGCTTACATCAGCTTCCCAGCAGACATGCCAGCGTGAGTATCAACAAGACTATTTAGTATTGAAACTCATGCTCAAGTAAAATACCGGTTACTCCTAATGTGGCCAATAGAAAGGGCTGAAACCATGATGCACATGACCAAAATTCATATTAAAGAAGAGCATTTTGGAGCACATGAGTATTATTATGATTTAATGATTCAATCCCTGTTCTCCTCAATTCTGTAACTTTTACCACAGCAAAATAGGTAAAGGGCTACAGTATAAACAGAATCCAGGACTAAACAGGCATTATGTATCGGCCTTGAAGCATTCTGGTAAATATAAAATGGAATATCTAAATTCAGCTTAGAATCTTATCTGTTTTCTCATGAAAAGAGACACCTACCTTTGAGTCTGTGCATCTTTACAGTCGTGTGGTCACAATTTTGCATAGCAATGCTGTGCAGGGAAAACTCATATTTGGTGATTTCTTTTTAGGTTTTCAGAAAAAAACTGAAGGATTAAATGCTATTCAGAAATGTCTCAGAAAAAAACATCTAAAATCATTAAAAAAAAAAAGGTGACAAAGTATTTCATTAGGACTTTGCTGATGATGCAGATGTGGTGTCTGCTTAGCTCAGTCATTGCTACCTTGACTCTCAGACAAGACTTTGTGCATTTTAATCCACCCTTTATCCTATATACAAACTCTGTCACTACTAAAATCAGTTTGAGATGAGTGATGGCTGAAGTTTTTCTTTTTGTCTGATGTCGGTGTGACGTTCTGCAGTTGTTACCACCATGTGTCCCGTCTGGAGGCAGAGCTGCTGCTTGAGAAAGAGGCCAAGAGTGGAAACCTCCTGCTGAGGCCCGGGAGTAACGGAACCTCCTTCGCTGTCAGCACCAGACAGGACCTTGAAGGGTACACACACCCAAAGCATAACACACACACACACACACACACACACACACACACACACACACACACACACACACACACCACACAATACACACACACACACACACATATACATACACTCCCACACAGATCTAATACATAGGTGTACATACATATCAGACAATTTGACACAGGCTAAAACACAACTTCTGTATCTTCATTTAATGCAGGACTCAATAGTTTTATTTCTTGAAGAGAATATAACAAATAATCAAATGACAGTTTTGACACACCGAATCTGTGTGAATGTGTTGTTGCATGTTGTCATCTTGTACAATTTATAATCTATTTGTTCATTTGGTTACACTATACTTGTGTTCATGACAGTGTCATGTCACTCTTATGTAGATACCTTCAAGTAAAGTGTTACTGTTCATTTTATCCGTGTCCTTATTGCATGCCTTTCTCTTCCTGCATCAGCTCTATGTTCAGACACTACCGTGTGACTCGTAAACATGAAGGGGGCTTCGCCATTGACGTGGACAATCCTGTGAGTATTAGAAATCATGCTCAAGGTACTTTGTACTGTATGTGCCACAGATAAAGGTAACAGAGGGCTGGTCTTTGTTAGGCAGTTAAACCTATCAGTAATAAAACAGGAATCTTTTTTTTAAGATATATTTTTATGGCTTTTTTCTTTTAACAGCTGAAGAGAGACAGGAAATGGGGGGGGGGGGGGGGGTGACATGCAGCAAAGGGCTTGGGTCAGATTTGAACCCAGGCCCCGCTGCGAAGGACTATGCCTACATGGGGCGCATGCTCTACTGTGTTCTCTTTGGATAATGCAGTAGACAAGAAAACCAACATTGCTTTTAATTGATTGATCAAATCGGCTTCTATGAGCTTTGCCTGCGAGTAATGTGAGAAATGACTTTACATGGCAGTGAAGAACAGAACATGAGAAAGAACCAGTTGTACTTTAATAGAAGAGGATAAATACTGGTACACAGAGTTGGAAATAGAAATGACACATAGCATTTAGTACAGCCACATTTTTACTGTACCTGAGCTATATTCTCTTCTTTCATTCCACTGCCAGTAACATGACTCGTGTGTGTGTGTGTGTGTGTGTGTGTGTGTGTGTGTGTGTGTGTGTGTGTGTGTGTGTGTGTGTGTGTGTGTGTGTGTGTGTGTGTGTGTGTGTGTGTGTGTGTGTGTGTGTGTGTGTGTGTTTTACATAATTTCCTTCTCAGCACTAATGACACATTGACACACTAATAAAAACTAAACTCGTGATGAAGTTTCCAAGAATTTGAATAATGATAATGTGGTAATTGACACATTAGTGTGACACATTGACACACTAATTAAACTCAACTCGTGATGAAGTTTCCAAGAATTTGAATAATGATAATGTGGTAATTGAGGTTGACTCAAGTCCAATTGCAAAATAACAAAGTTTTTTTTCCTATGTGTATTTCATTGTTCTTAAGTTGGTAAAGAAAAGTTGTTCTCGGTGCAGGTCCCATGTGCCACGCTACATGATGTGATCAACTATTTAGTGGAAAAAACGGACGGAGTTCTGATTCCTTTGATCATTGAGGAAGCCTATGAGAAAAACATCAGTACGTACAAAAACAGACTTTTTTATCTTTCTCTTTCACTCTATTTATTCTTCTCTGTGTTTGCCTTTTCTTTTGCTCACTTTGTATTTAAGGTCACCTTTAAAGCTTTGTAATTATTATTCCATATACCAAACATATACATTTACCATAAGGTATACATGACTAATTGAAGTTATGGCTTTTTCACAGCTTTTATTCGGACTGATAATGACAATGGAGAGATGAGTGTTCGACGTGCCTCGTCAAACCTCATCCCACCAAGTTTACCCTCCAAACCAGGTACTGCCATTGAAACAAAAGCCCACAAACATGAACACGTACATGTCTAGGCACTAAACTTTATGCCACTCCCTTTGACGCATACAGTTATCAGAAAATTCTATTCCATGCAACTAATCTTGTACTTTTTCCAACAAGTCAAAGTCACACAAAAAATGACTTGAAGTTGATTCTTGTAAACCACTTGTCAAAAATTAAAACTAATAAATAAATAGTTCTTTAATATTGTATTTTATATGATAAACCTACTAAATGTACTTTCTGGATAAGCAACATATCTTAAGTAGTTGTCATGTTTACATTTAAATACAATGTAAATACATACAATGAAATTAAAAGTGTTAATCTATGGTGCAAACATAAAAAACATACATATTAAACTAAGAACATAGAACATAGTAAAGATGGTAAAAATAATGAAAACTAGAGTAAATAGTAAAATAATGAAATTGCACATTATTATGTAAAGTGCAGGTGCGTAGTAGATTATACTGAATATACTGTAGCGTACACGTTCATTTTCAAAACCTGCACACAACCAGTGTTAATTACTGTGACTGCACTGTTGTTTACCTGGGCCATTATATTAAATCAGTCATTACATCAACCCTGTAATGATTATAATTACATGTTTTGTTTCACAGTCGCTCCAAAAGTACTGACCCCTAAACCAGCGCCAGCACCAATTGAAGAAAATAATTTGTATCAGAATGAAGAGCGTGAGTACAACTGTCCTGCCAACAGCCCCATCAATCAAACCTCTTATCACTCCAGCCATTTGCGCTTCTGTCTCGCAAAAACACAAACCGGTGTGACTTCATTTTTCCATTGTCATTGCTAACTAATGTTTGTGTCAAACAGTGGAGGAGAAAAACAGAGAGACGGAGGATTCCTCAGCCGTTCCAGTAGCACGTAAGTCACCCCTGTCTCATCTTTCCGTCTCAGAAACTCACCTGTTCCCTTTATGAACGTGAATCATTGTGGGTTTTTGGTCTTCCACAGAACCGGAGACAAACAAACTAAAGAAAGCAGTAATGCCTCCAACTCCTATTCCTCGCAAATTGCCCTTTTCTACATCACCCCCAAACCTGCCAAACCAAAACCTGGATTTGAGGATGAGAAACCCCACAGACCCTCTGGGACTGAGTAAGTCCACACTGCTTCACTGACAAACCCTGCCCTCGATGTCTTATTTAAATAGCAGCTTGTGCCGACATATTTCTCAGTTCATATATTTGCTGTTATGTGTCATTTTAGTGTCTGTTATGCCAAATTTATCAAAGCTTATTGTCTGGTCTCTTGCAGCGATATCGGAGCTGAAAATCAAGTTTGGACAAAAGGCCAGGTGTTAAGCGTGTCCTCTGCTGCTGGGAACCTCTCAAAGCGTCTGGAAAAAAAAAAAAAATCTGCAACAACCAGTGACTTACACCAGTACAGAGAGCCATTTACCAGTCTGTCCCAGCAAGATGTACCAACACATGGCAGCTTTCCACACAAACAACCTCTTTCCTCCTCTGCGCCTGGGATCTGCTCCTCCTCCTCAGCTGGCTGTTGGCAGTAAAGCCTCTCCGAAGATTAACACTTCATTGATTCACCCATCTCAGACACTCATTAGCAAATGAATCAAGTGTAACGAGGGGTGTACCTGACACATTATCCTCGCCCTGTTTCTTTTGTATATATTTTTACATAGCTAATTTATATATATTGTAAAACATGTATTACTGCCCATCTATACAGTGAAGTGTGAATGAAAACTGAAATTAGAGTGGGCTTGGGGTTTCTGTACCTATTGTATTCAAATGTAGTTTTTCAGTGAAGTAAAAGTCTTTTGCTTTTGTCACATCCAATCAGATACATGTGACCAAGCAATATCTATGTATGTGCCATGCACTACAGCAGTGTCAGTTTTATGATGTTCTGTACCTGTCTATTTCCTGTGTTAACAACTGTTTTTTTTAAATTAAGTCGACATTTGTTTCTTACTTTGTTTTATTTGTTGAAGCAGAAATCCAAGAACAAAATTATCTCGCTCCTTTATTACCTCAATAACTGATACACTATAGTGGAAAAATGTAATTATTTACAATAAAATTGTGACATCAGTCAGCATGTAAAATAAAGTTAACATTAACCTCAGCATTGCAGGCTACAGTTATTCATGAGGCATACAGAGGGAGCAACATGGCGAAGCAAAACTGTTACCATGTGTAACTTAAGACACAGACGCTGCTCAAGAGGTCGGGCTGTGCACAAATAAGGACTTCATTACATCAGTTTCCAGAGTTTATCGCTTGTGTTCTCTCTCACCCAGGTGGACTCCAAACCTGGATAACACTCATAATACAATTTGTTAGCTGAATCTACTTGCTAGCTATTGGTTATATTTGGACTACAGACGGTCCACTACTCGTAATGGGATTCCTCTTTAGCAATTAAAAGTGTTGTTATTACTGTAGGTATAGACACATACATACTGTACAAACAAGCATGAGGGTGCAGTCAGGTGAATAGAATGAATACAGTACAGCCATTTCCAAAAATCCAGCCATATCTGATGACCTACCTCTACATGGAGTTACATTGATTAAAAACTCCCTTCTAAGTGTCTGGCTGTGCAGAGCCTAGCTGTCAGATTAAACTCCACAGCAAACACTGACTCTGATTTAAAACTAACAAAACCTTAGCAGGAGGCTTAATGATCTTGCACGCAAAGTGTGGGACCCGTCTACAAAGAGTGAAATGCAGTAAATACTATTAAGTCTGCATGCCTTGGCAAGAAATACAACATCCATGATATGTGTTGTTCTTATGATCCATTAGTTGCTGGCAAAGTAGAGTTTAATAAATCCTGATTTAATTAACTGCCTTCTATTCAGTAGCATTGTCTAGGAGCAGGTTGTTATTTGGGTTAAATAGGTTGGTTGATAGATAGAGGGCAGATTCAGTAGGTGATCATTTACCAATAAGATACGTTACAACCAGGTTATAATGACACTGACACAATACATTGTTTTTTAAAGTTGAAATAGGGAGACAATGTTGGTACGGATCACCCGATTTGGCCTATCAATTTGGAAATGAGAAGGAAGGCACAGGGAGAGAGCAGACAGGACAGGCCTTGACCAGGACAGGCCTCGACCCTGCACCTGCAGCTGGCTGCGTTGACAGTACGACTGACAGTTTTGGTAATGGCAAGGAAGGGAGGGCAGCGGCCAGCGCTAAATCTTTGCTCTAGCAGCAGTGGGACAGTGCTAAATGACATGTGTAGAGAGAAGAAAAACTAGGAAGACTAATGCGTCCCGCTCAACAACAACAACAACAACAGCCGAAGACATCTGAAGAGTTCTGTCACTGACAGCGCAGATGACTCACTTGTTCCCCAAACACATTTTTTGTTGTTATGCAACACAGACACTGGAACAGGCTAGACCATCATACTCCAGTGATGTAACTCTTGCATGGTATGGCTGGATCGCAGCCAGGGCAGAGGCAGATGTTCTGCAGCGGTGGCTGTGGTGGAGCAGAGCTGAGTGGATGGGTCTAGGTGAGGCTGGCGTTCGAGCTGCTGGTGCCGCTGTTCTTCCTCTGGCCGCTTTGCACCAAACTGGGAACCTGTAGGCCCGTCAGTACTGAAAAACTGCCGTTCCACACCTGCAGGGAGCACCACATCATCCCAAAGTTTAAAACTAAAAAGGTCATGGGAACTAGGGCTGCAACTAACGATTATTTTCATAGTCGATTAATCTGTTGATTATTTTCTCGATTAATCGATTAGTTGTTTGGTCTATAAAATGTCAGAAAATGGTGAAATATGTGATTCAGTGTTTGATGACGTCCTCACATGTCTTGTTTTGTCCACAACTCAAAGATATTCAGTTTACTGTCACAGAGGAGAGAAGAAACTAGAAAATATTCACATTTAAGAAGCTGGAATCAGAGAATTTTTACTTTTGTCTTAAAAAAATTACTCAAACCGACTAATCGATTAACAAAATAGTTGGTGATTAATTTAAAAGTTGACAACTAATCGATTAATCTTTGCAGCTCTAATGGGAACAATAGAGCAGTTCTTTAGATAACATGTATTAATAAGCTCTTAAGGGTTTCTCACCATGAAAGCTGGTATTATTGGCTGCTGGAACTTGGTTTTAAAGGTGTGCATCAGCTGTTTAGTTTTGGAGTTGTAGAAAGACAGAACACCTGGAGAGAATAAAGAAGGCAAATCACACATATGCACTATATTTAAAAAGTAGGTCTGCAACTTTTCATTGTTGATTGTGTTGACATATGAAATACAGTATATCAAAAAAGTCAATGAAGTGTTCAGTTTATAAAATGTCTTCAAATTGCTTGTTTTGTTCAATCAACAGTCCAAAATCCAAAGATATTAATTTTACAATGATATAAAAACACAGAAAAGCAAAAGTTATCTTTTTTTTTAGTCATGTTTTATCTGTTGTCTTGCTTTGACTGCAGTGTTTTAGGCTGCTTTTTTGGGAGGATTTTCCATTCAAAAGAGGTTTCTAACCTCAAAGAGACTTACCTAGTAAAATAAAGTTTGAATTAATAGATAGCATTTTAAAATCCTCACATCTTAGAAGATGGAGCCCTGGATTGTTTGCCAGTTTTGATTGATAAATCAAACAGTTAATCAGTTTGTTGATTCATTTCTGACCATTGACTAATGGCAGAATTTACCTCATTGTTTCAGCACTAAAAAAAAATATTAAAAAGTACTATTATCTTTCATACAGACTCACTAAACCGATAATCGCCGCTGAATACAGACAATAAAATATAACCTAATTATTTGGAACATATTTTTCATATTAGTGTTTGTTTTTGGGAGGAGAAATCCTCAACACTTAACAGACCAACAGTGATTTTATCTGGGATCATTCAAACACAGACTCTACGTGTGTTTATCGTACCTTCGTCATAGTTGACGTAGACTCCTATAGTGTTTGGGATGGCACAGTCCAGTGTCCGGGCCTTGTTGTTGTGCTTTGCTGTGAGGCTCTGCTGCAGCCAGTTGTTCAGATGGATGCACCAGGAAGCGCTGCTTTTCCCCAGCTGATCGAATTTTCCGAGGCTCCGCAGGGCTACACCCACAGCGAAGGCTTTGCTCTCCTTGTCAAACCGCACCTCCCAGTACTGTTGGCCAGCGTCGATCATTGTGTCAGCTGTCATGAGACATAATCCCAGATAATTCCTTTATAGACTCATACTGTGTCAACACAATCTGTTGTGTAGTTTGGGAGGTGAGGTTACATGTTTGTTTTTTTAGTAAATCTATTTTGGAAAGAGACAATCAGACTTTAGTTCTGTGAAAACATTTTGTGTTGGCAGTTTTACAGGAGAAACATCCAATGAAAATCACGCGTTGGGTTTGAAATGTACGAAACTGTGGAAATAGCAACCACAAACAATAATCTGGTCTAAACAGGTTAAAAGGGATATGGAGGGTGCAAAAGTTGGGCAGAGTCTGGTTTAAACTAGGGATGCAGCAATTAACCGATTTCACTATTAACCGCGCTTTAAAATGTCACGGTTAATTCATCGTAAAAGCCCCGAGCTACAATGTTAACTGACTGCACGCTATGTGTAACGTTGGCAGTGTGTGCAGTTCTTCTTAAACCTCCTTGACAACATAAACGCTGGCGTGCGCACACGCGCTTCACACATGAAATCAGACGCCGGTGTGCCAGTTTAGCTGGTGATCATGTTAACTGGTGATATTTACATAAAATCAGTGAATATTCAACAAGGCCCTGCCTACTTTTTAAAGAGCGTTCTGCTCTGCCTCCGCCCCTCGAGTGCCAGAGGTTCACATTTTCACGAAGTGTTTGTAAGTGAGACTAAATAATGGATATCGCTGAAAACATCACCAGTTTATGTGTAATACATGTCCGTTTAAGCATTATCCACACAAATACGACACATACTGTATGAACAGAAAAAAATAAAACGAAACAACGCACTAGAGATCTAGCTGGGATTCAAACCTTGAATGTCATGGACAAAAAAGTTGACGGACTAGCTTCTACATCGTCTATACCACTACACTACGCACCGCTGAAATGATTTCTATCTATATATTGGACTTTTAGTCTAAGTTAACACAGGTTAACATATGAGAGAAATATACGCCCATGTTAACTGGTTATATCCCAATTTAACATGGGCAAATGCAAGCCTCGAAACAATAAAGTAGGTTCATCTTTGTCTCACATACCAAAACCTAACTGATGTACAACAAACTGGCATGACCCCACTTAACACTTTATTCCGTTTTGGGCGACTTAGTGTTATCTTAGTCTCGGTTAAGTTATGAAGTGAGTTGCAACAAAAGTCTAGTGATTTGAAGTGAAGAACATATGAAGCTTATTTTTTCTGAGTTTGACTTTCATTTATCCCACACATGATTTGTTGGCCTTCTTTGACACAAAGTGGTCATTATGGTATATGATTACAAAACTTTGATGTACTGAGAGAGTTTGATAACATTCAGATGTTGCTGTTTCAGATTCCTAATATGGGTCTAATGAAATTAAACACAACTATAATCAGTTGACTTGTGGCACAGGTTGAAAGAGACTGTTTGTGCTGTCTGCCTACACATTCTTCGTATGAGATGGCTCACAATAACAATGATAAATGATCACGTTTGCGCATGACTAACGTGTTTCATTTTGTGTTAAGTGGGGTCATGCCAGTTTGTTGAGCTGACGATAGCATTACGTTCGTACGACTCAAAACTCCGCAACAGTTCCATCATGTCACTGACGTTACCACCTTACGTTACTTAGCAGCTCCTCCAACTTAAACACCAGCAGGGCCGTTTCTAACCCAAAAAGGGCCAACTTCTTCTTAAGAAGGACAGCACTGTTGTTGCCAACTTGACCTTTGTTTGTGGTGTGACTGATTCACCTCTAGTCTCTAATCTTTTCAGAATAATTTAAATAATAAAATAATAAAAAATGTCAAAACATTCAAAACTGTTACTGTTATTTCTGTTTCAAAAGGCAGCAATAAAGAACAAAAATCTTCAGTGTTCAAATGTGATTTCATACATTAGTAACGTTAGTGAAATTAATTAATGCATAATAATAGTGAAACCGTGATTATTCTTCAGACTATAATCGTGCCAACAAAATCTACAGTATAATCATTGCATCCCTAGTTCAAACATGGATAAACATTATTAAGGCAAATGACTATTTCTCCCTAACTATTCAGGAGCGTAACGTTCATTTTGGAAGATAAGCAGGCTAGCTAACTAGCCTACCTGGGAAGCTACAGGCTAGCATAGCAAGGCTAATAAGCTAGCCTGTAAACTCAGTAAGGCGAGATGCATTTGAAAGTGTACAAGGGCTCATAGTATTAAAGGTATCTCTTTTAAGGTTGTCCCCTTTTCACTGAGTAGTGGAAGAAAGCCTAATGCTATTTAGTTACTTCTTCCACCCACTGGGGTTGAACCTAAAGCAGTGAAATAATTGATGCTGCCAGAACGGCTCGGTTTCAATAACTGTACAGCTACAACTCCAGTCTGGTGGTGTTTTACTCTGTAGTTTTACTCCTAGAGATGTAGAAATACATGTATTGTGCTTTGTTTTTTGTGTGTGTTCTCTCACCCAGCACTGTGTAGGACTCTGCTGTAAATCGGTCTCTGCCGGGCCGGGCTGTCGGCGCTCTCTTAGGTGACATCAGGGCTGACCTGGTTACAGATGAGATAGATGGTAGGCAACAAACACTAAAAAGACCCATATTTTTTAGATGTATTCTTAATGACAGTAAGTACAAGCCCAGGTTCAAAGATCATGCGGTTCACAATAATACACACCTGGCTGGAGAGTGCATCGGGGAGTTGGTTCGGGTCTTTTCTTTGCGGATGTCCTGTATCTTTCCTCCACAGCTGTCCCACTCCACACTCAAGTCCTCCACCTTCAGGTTCTGGTGGGACGAAGCAGCGTCCAGTTTGAAGGTGAAGGCTGCAAATGGAAAATGAGAAACCTCATCCAACATTCACATTTCTATCAACAAAGACCCCACATACCTTTCATGCATTGTCAATCATAGTGAAATAATAATACAGCCTTATATAAAACCTAGTTTGTGTATTCTCACCGTGGGTTTCTAGTGTGACCGGCTCAGAGAACTCTCCTGCAACGGCCTTGTTACACGCTTTCACTCTGAAAGTCATGAACCGGGTGTCAAAGCGCAGACCTGAGAACAAAAACACAAGTATCCTTTATGAGTCCGCTTCATCAAAGTTCAGACAACAAAATGTCAAATACCTTCTTTCAATGCTCCTCCTACCAGTGAGTGTGTACTCCAGCTCTCGTATCCCCTCTAGAACCATCCAGGGGTAGTCTTCTCTGATGCGCGGCGGACCCTCGTGGTTTGTGCGCCGATGCTCCAGTATGTAGTGGTCTATCTTGCTGTCGGGCTCCGGTAAGGTCCAAACTACAGTCACCGTGTTGTCGCAGACCTGGCACTCTGAGACCTGGATCTCTGGAGTGGCTGGAACTGGAGAGAGAAGACAATTTAATATCCAAAATCCACTTCCTCTACTCTTGCTCAACGCTCTTAATCTTATTTCACTACAGAAACAGCTGCTTGGTTAAATGATTAAATAATGAGACATGAGCAGGTTCAAAATTATTTTAAAAACTTTTTTTTTTTTTTTAAATAGTGGATTAAGTTTATAATTTATCATGACGTGAGCTGTTACATGGGAATAATGTTACAGCTGCATGAATGTTATTTTTTTGCCACTTGGGGAGGAAAAAATGACCCCAAAACAAGCTGACAGCTACACAGACAAGCATATACTTTAGCTTTAGCTTCAGTTCAATCGGAACTGGAGCATTAATTTAGAGTCATGTTTGTGCCTCTCTTATGAATTTAAGTACAATATTCACTCTCTGAGAGGTAAATATCTGGCTCTTTAGCTGCTAAATGTTCAACTATTATTACTAGCTAGACGCTAACTTCTCTCTCTTTAGCAGTTTGGTGCTAAACAGGCGGCGTATAGTGGCTGCGTCGGAGCTTTTTTTCTTAAAACAGCTGCTAGCGAGGAGACTGAGCCCTACAGTAAATACGTAGGCTGTAAAACCACACCAGTGCCTTGAAATAGGTTAAAAAGCCTCACACAGCTGCAGAGTTGGCTGATAATTCTCTGTGGTTTCATCGCTGTGAACGACCCCTTTCACATTACATGGAGTCATTTGACTCTTATATAAAATAATGATAAGTGGAGTTTGTTGAAACCAATACAACACTCGTTTCACACAGTCATTGTTTTTGCTGTGATTAGACATTGTGACAGTGGTTAGTTTGAAACAAAGGCCCAGAGTTAATGCTCAAAGTTAATGCCTGTGTAGTTGCTACTGATTTATTTGTTTCTACGGATTTGTCTACATAAGACAACATTTACCAGCATTTATTGACGACTTTTTTGCACCCGTGTTGTAATTATCGAAATTAACATTAAGTATCAAAGGTATAAATACTGTAGAATGGGCCCATTTCATAGTATTGTGTATAGATTATAGAACTAAATTATTATTACCGATTACCGATGTATTATTGCAACTGGTGGAGCCAATTTAAACTACTTAATATACTGTTTGGCAGTTCTATCTGTAGTGCAAACCGCCTAATTTTAAAAAGACAATTCTGGCTTTAATAGGATCCTAAAACCTTTTTTTTTTTTCGCAAAACAGGTGAAAAAATATGTTAATGCAGTAAGAATAGTTGTTTTGAATTCAAACAAAAACTATGTGGGTATCTCTGAGCTAGAATTCTGAAAAAAATGGGACTTGATTTTGGAATACCTGAAACAAATTGATTTGCATGGAAAACAGGCTGGTATACTTTTACTGTAATGGTGAAAATACGGGGTTAGGACTTAATTATAGACTAAAACGACTTGATGAGAAGGACAATTGTGTTTAAAGTAACTAGTAACTACAGCTGTTCAATAAATGTAGTGCAGCAAAAAGTACGATAACGGAATATGACGCAGCATGAAATGGAGATGTGAATGTACTTGTTTGCATTACACCCCTGCTGTAGTCACCGTCTGTATTTCTTTGTATTAAAAGTGGAGCAGACCTGGGAGAAACTTGAGGCCCTGCAACACCCCCCTCTCCTGGCTGAAATCCACCATCAAGTGACTCATGTTGTCACTGGCTTTAGCCTTCAGGGAGAGGCGAAAGGCTGGAGCCATTGTCACGCTGCGGACAAAGAGAGACACACACAAAAACACACAAACACACGGAGTGGAAACAAGCGTTGTCTATTATTTAACTGGATCAGAGGCAAAAACAGGAGATTCTAATACTGCTCACTAAGGAAAGGCCACTAACTAGATTTCTGGTACTACTGGTAACTCATCAACCCAATCAAGGTTTAAAAGCAGAGCTAGGGAGGAGGGAGGGGGTGGGGGGGTGGGGGCTGACACAGGATGGTACAGACTGGAGAAGACAGTGGGAAACACAAAGACAAAAGGCTCTCGAGTGGAAAGTTTTCTATAGTACTCATTGTCTACAACATGGGTGTGGTACTGGCTACTATGTTTTGAAAGCATGCATGCCACATTATGAGATGGCTCAATGCTTACAGGACGCTACGACAAAAGGAAAGCAATGGATGGCTGAGTACTATACCTATCCTTAATGTCTTTGGCCGCCTGGAGACGAGAAGCAGGAAAAAAAGAGAGGAGAGAGATACGGAGCGAAGAGAAAACTGAGTTGTAGCCCATCATGTTGTCATTTAACACAAAATGTCACTGGTGGCTGTTAAAATAGCTGCTGGAAGGACAGATTAAATCACATGTATAATATGAACAATGGAATTCACCATCAGTCATTAAAAATAGAGTTATAAACAAACAACGGGGGGGAACAGCAGAGGGAACAGTGCAGCATTACAACATCAGCGGTGGAGTGAGTCAGTTACCTGATTGAAACCGTCTGTCGCAGAGGAGCAGAGCGTCTGATTGGCCAGCTCCAGCAGCTCCTCTGAACTCTCCAGGGCTTTGGAGCAGGCACTCAGCTGACTCTGAAAAATTACCAACCCACAGTTAAAGAAGGGTGCATCTGCTAACTCTTACGCAGTCGTCTTTAATATAATGGGATTACTGTGTTCTCTGCAAAAGCGATGGAGTTTGCTACATCATTTGAGAGTCATGGCTTGGTCCTGAGGCTGAGAACTTAGAGAATTAGAGAACACCTTGTTTTCAGTGCATGTGAGCTGTAATAGTTGCTGTAGAAACTGCTGCAAAAACTGGATCAACTCAACATCAGCTATTTGGTGACAGAACTTTAATTTGATAATTAGGTATATTTCTAAATGGCCTGGAATGTAAAAACTAATTTTGTGATCTCAGGAATTTGGAGAAATAGACTAACATTTATCAGGCATCTTTCATTTGGTAGTCTGGATCAACGGAAGTACACTTTCCAGGATCCCCTCACCTTCCGCTCTGTGTGTTGCCTAAAAAACCCTTCGATGCGGGAAACAACAACAAACTTCGAGCTAGCAAGCTACATGCTGAAAATGACAAGCATGGAAGAAGATTTGGATTATACAACAGGGGAGGCCTGCTTGGTTCTTTCGGGGTATGGTTAAAAGATTTACAGAGAATATGTTTACGGCATTTACTATCTAACTGGGATGTTTTGGGATTGATTGGTGGGATTGCTGTGCACGAAATACACACACACACACACACACACACACACACACACACACACACACACACACACACACACACACACACACACAGATATACTGGTAAGAAAAAAATTATGTTTAACCATGTATCCAGCTAATTTAAATAGCTCACGTTACTGTATTGTGTGAACAGTTAACTTCAGTTAATATTGTATGTGGCGTTTTCTTTTGCAGGGTGCTGTAAATGTTCCACCAAAGCAAGTACCTTCACAAGACTATTTTGCAGAGCCAGAGCTTAGCGCCGATTGTGATTGGTTTAAAGAAATCCAAACAACCCAGAGCGTTTTTTCCCCCCCTCATATCCCAGAATGTATGTGTGGTGTAGCCAGACTTCACTCCACAGCACTGTGGACATAGGTCTGGCTATGCCACACTATTCATTTGGTGTTCAAGAGATGGCAAGAAATTATGTACATAGAGTCATACAATGTGTTTTACATTTGCTTATTTACTTGACAATAAATGCAAACAACAGAATAAGTTTCTCACATAACCTTGAATATACTTACTACATAAATTTGCTATTATTTTGTAAGTCCAAGAAAAATCAAAGACAACAGCAGCTACCTGTAGCTCATATGTGCGGCTGGCTCTCTCCTGTTTGATGCGTGTCACCATGTTTTCCTTCATCTCGTCCAGAACAGAGTGGAGAGATGTGAACTCAGACTCCAGGTCCTCCTGGACTCGGCTGGAGTTCGCCTGGTGGCGTCACAACAAAAATGAGTGAATACAGGAAATAACCTTTTCTGTAGCTGGATGAATATACCTTGTGCAGCCAGGATTACATTTTAGTTCAGCCATTTACATTTTTGTACCTCTAAGTTGTCGAGGCTCTGTTTGAGAGTGCAGACAAAGTTTGAAATCTCCTCATTCTTCATGGCCAGCGTGTGGGTGATCTTACGCAGAGACTCCTAAAGAAAAGGCAAAATCTGACTTTTGAGTATTTAACATTTTGTTATGGCTGAAAAAAAAAGAAAATCTGCTCCTTTTAAACCGAAAAAGCAAAGCCTATACAGATTAATATTCTCTATCGGTGGCCTTAAAGCCTGTGTGGCACAGAGGGCTGAATGACTGCATGTTTCTCCTCTAACCAAACACTTGACTTGACCAGCTCATTTCAGGGGCTCGTGCATCCTCTGTGGTGGAGGTTGTGCTAGTCAGTGTTTGGATGGAGAGGACACATGGAGCTTAAGGCTTTGAGCTCCCTTTTAAACATGATTAGCATTTGTTCTTCAGGACTGGATGAGATCAGAGAGGGACCTAGCCTCAGTGCACAGGCTCGGAGGACACTTCACGGGCGGAAGGATGCGCATTTATAATTTAATAATGCAGCTCCACAACCATTGAACAGCCGACTTCAAAGGACTGGACACACACACTAGGTCGACTGTTATACGGATCACACCTCTGATATGTTACAACTCCCGTTATATTTTATCTAAAGTTGACCATCCCACAGTGAACAAGCCCGTTCATGCTGAAGACTGTGTAATGTTTGTTGATGCGAGAGGAGCTGCGCCAAGGCCCCCCGTCCCTGACTATAACGCCGATAGATCGTTAACAAAGTCAACGATGGCATGCTCAAGATGAACCTCACCTTCAACCGGAAAAACACTGATTCAAATATAAAACATCACTGGGGAATACGACTCCGTACCGCATCCACAAACTCCCCAATTCTGCAGCTTGTCCCCCTCCTTCCTTTGTACACTAACGTTACGCCCTGAAACGGCTTCCCCCATCAGAGACACCTGTTCCTCCGGCTCCGGCTCACCTTCTGGTCTCCCATCTCGCCGCTCAGATGCACCGGCGCCGCTCGAGCCGCAAACACCGCCGGTATTTCTCCTCCGTTCGCCGTTTTTTTTATTTATTGGCACGCCGGAGCTGGTACTGATGCTGCCGGCGGAGTGCAACGCATCTTCGGACGGACACCAACCACCAACGCCTTTGGGCCGTAGTGCGTAGCGCGCATGCGGCAGAAGAGGATTCTGGGTACTGATGTTTCTGTTGCGCGGGTGAGTAATGCTGCCTTCATTGACTGTCGGAGAAAAGTACATTCAATTTCCATGAAGAGAAGATTTCATGTTGTGCTTTTGCAAACGACCAACCGTGGTTTTTAGCCGACATTATTCCGATCAAAAATATTAAAATAGATAATGTAACATATGAACAGGTTCAAACTAAAAAATCAGTATATGTCTAAATGGACAAAAATCAATCAAAAATATATTTTTTGGCTGAAGAGCGAAGAGAAAAGGGTTGCTAGTTAGAAGAGTTGAGTTAACAACACCAAGTATTACAAAGACTTTTACAGCATAAAAGCAAGATTAAAATATTTTTTTGTATTTGTGAGAATTAACAAAACACGACAACGAGTTAAAGGGCAGATACAGTATCATAATGAGCTTAAATATTTATGTGTACTGGCATTGGGCTTCTAAAAACACATTTCAAATATTTTGATAAAAACTTCAAATTGTATGTAAGCGAAAATGACCAATTTCATACTAAAAGGAATCAGGGTGTAAAATAATCTAATTAAAACTAAGACTGCCCCCATCGGGTGCAGTGCAAACAGCACACTGTAGATGGTAGCTTCACTATATTTTGTAGAAACCAACAACACTTCTACACTAATAGCCTACATTGCTCCAAGTATCTTTGACAGTTAGTTTGTGGTAATTTTATGAAAATGCAACGTGAGAGCAATAAACTATGTAAACAGTAAATAATAATGCTGAACCCAGTAAATAGTGTAGCCTACTTTAGTGGTGCAACTCCCTAACAAGTTTACTAATTAACAAAAAGCAACCAGCAATCAGTGAACCTGGGTCTTTTTTTAAATTCTGGGGCTTTCATTGGTTCTTATTTCAGACTTGCTGATATGGATTGATATGGATTGACTGACTCAATAAGGCGCAACCAGCGACTGTACAAGCTTGGAACTCTTTCTCATCTAGAATAATCTCTTGGACCAGGGACAACAGCTAGGCAAACACTGTAGTGAACTCTACCTGCCGGATATGTTATTGTCGCTCTATGTTTTGTCTTACCAATGTGATGTTTTTTCATATCTCTTTCTTTTTTCTTTTTCTTTTCTCAATTCAACATCGTCACATATGATTTTGGATATGTCTGTAACTCCCCCCACCCCCTTTCTCCATTTGAAAAGCAATAAAAATGTTGATCACAAAAAAAAGGCTGAGTTTGACTAAAAAAGGAACAAAATAACATTTTCAGCATTATCTTGCAATTCACGGTCTACTGTATCTGCATGATTGTTGATTTTAAAACAACCAGAATGACTTAAGGCTGTTTTTTCATAAGAAAGAGCAAAAGCAAAGTAGATATATTCCTTTTTTATTGAAGAAATCCAGTAGTAGAACACCATTATGTTCTATGAATGTTGAAAATGTGTACATTTATATGTTTGACTATAACTTTGTAACCACTGCATATTTAGTAGCAATATAAATAAAATCGTTTTAAATCAGTTTTTAACATATTGCTACTTTATTTCATTATGTTTACATAAAACAAACCACCCAAAAATATCAGCTATAAACATTCCACCAACAGTATACTAGTGTGAATATAGATGAGGTATATTTCAAACATAGCGTCCGCTCAAATCTAAACTACTGTCCCACTAAAATGATTGATGATCATTTCTCTGCTGATGTTACAGGCAGGACCTACTTTCAGTCTCTGTGAAAAAGAAGTTCATATGGTTGAGGTTAGAAGTTTCTTCTTGTGGCCTTTAGTCTTCACTGTCACAAACAGATAAAACACAGACACTTATTATCACACTGCACCATTTTACTTCAAGTGAACTAAAGATACGTTATTCTAGATATCATAGTAAATCAGTGCTAAACAGATATCAGATTTTACATCTCTTCCGACTACACCTACACCATCTCTTCCAACTACACCTTGGATAAAGAAGAAGAAGAAGAAGAAGAAGAAGGAAAAAAAAAATAAAATAAAAAAAATAAATATATATATATATATATATATATATATATATATATATATATATATATATATATATATATATACATATTTCTTGAGGCTACACTGTCATATGGCTCTTTGTAGTATTACCTATTTAAAGCTAATGTACTTGCACTTACTACTTGTTGTCTGGAGTTTGCACCTTCAAGGTTGAATGCACTTATTTGTAAGTCGCTTTGGATAAAAGCGTCAGCTAAATGACATGTAATGTAATGTAATTTTAAACCTAACTGTAAAATGTCACAAACACCTGACACTTTATTCTTGCTTTGCGCTAGACTTTCCGTTGGGCCTGTTAATATCTTACATCCACAGATGTATGTAATGTAGTATGTGTTTTTATTTCTGATAATGTGTCTTGCCTGTTATACTGTTTTCATTTCATTTTTCATTTCATGTTTATTTGAATAGGGACAGATGCTACGACATAGACATTTCTGCAGCAAATCTCCAATGTACAAGCATCACAGCATGTATAGCTAGTGGTAGTTTCCTAGTGCCTGTCCCTAGCAGGGCTTAAAAGAAATATTAACACAATGCCACATTAAAATACTTTTTGTATTTTAATGTGGCATTGTTTAATATTTTACATTGCCACAGTGCCACATTGCGCATAAACATACAAGACACATCCATCTGTACAATTAATTGTGAATGGTGTCTGGCCAAAGGTGTTTTTTTTCTAAAGCACTTTCTAAACTAGATTGTGTTCCTAGTGGACAATCCACTGGCCTGTAATGGTTGCATCATGTCACAGAGAGCCGAGGAGCCTGTTCATGTAAGCACTTCCAGATGAGATTGGAATTTCCAAATGCAGTTGTCAAATCTTAACATGTTCAAATCTCTCAGGATTGCCCAATATCTGCCCAATATTTCCAACGCACGGTTGTTTGTCATTGTTTATTGTTCTGTCATGAGCACACAGGCAAATTCCCAACATCAAAGTTGTATTCATGTATTTCTTTTTAAGAATATTTTTTTGGGCATTTTAGGTCTTTAATTCATGACATGCAGCAAAGAACCCGCGGTCGCTGCGTCAAAGAGTAAACCTCAATATATGTGCGCCTGCTCTACCAACTGAGCTAACCCGGCCACAGTATTCATGTGTTTCTCCACGTGATTTGTATATGCGAGACCGGAAGAGGTCTGTAAAATAGTGGTGTCTTGTAATCCCATATGGGATGGGCTGAATGTTTGGCATGATGACACAGAAATAAAATAAAACTAACTAACTGTACGGCAAACAAATTGAATACATCCTTAATCTTACAGTAACTATTTTGCATGAAACTATACTGTAAGAAAAATGACATCTACTTTATAACCTCTCATCTTTGTCGTCTCACTTGCAATTATCTTCTAGCTTGTGGTGGGAGATTGAATCAGAAAGTTCATCTAACACATCATAGTCAGTTGTATATGTCACAGGAAGCCAAGCGCTCCTTTTCTTGTACACCACTGTGGGGACAAGGTAAAATGTGTTTTAGCACCCTTGCACCAAAAACCACAAGGGTTTCACAAACCCCTGATATCATTGTCGTGTGCCCTGTTCTTACTTTTATTCAGCCAGTCAGCGCCTTCATGCCCTGTCTGCCTCTAATCTGCAGAAGTGTCCCTCCCCCAGCAGGATGTAATTTTTTTAATTGAGGTAGCAGTAGCAACCTGCTTTGATGTCTTTAAAATCAAAAGCAATTGGAACAATAGTGTTAGGTCAGGAATCTCTCTTGTCTTTTTGAAAGCCTACACTATTTTCCATTTTCAGTATGAAACAATCCCCTCCCCAGTCAGCACACTTACAAACTTCTCACAGTAGAAGAAGAAGAAACTAAAACTCCTCCCTTCCACCCACACAGACGTTTTTTTTTGTGTCTAACTCTGTCGTATGTGCAGACAAACAGCAGAGACAGGGTGAGTCTGAGACGAAGAAGACCACCTCTCGCATGAAACTATGGAAATGTGGCTGAAACGGTCGACTCTGCTGTTACTCACAGGTAAGACACCTAAGGATCAGACAATGTGCAGACAAACCATAACGATATGAAATTAGGCTATTTAAAAGAATATTAAATGAACAGACTGAAATGTAATGTGTGCAGAGCAACTGAAAAATGGAACATATTTGCCTGTTCGTAGTTTTTTCTTTCTGGCTAACAGTTACTGCAAAGTATAAGACTGACATCTATCTATCTATCTATCTATCTATCTGTCTGTCTGTCTGTCTGTCTGTCTGTCTATCTGTCTGTCTTTTGCAGCCCTGGTGATATCTGATCAAGATCCTGAGATTCTGGATGGATTGCAAGAAACAGTGGAAGTTGCTTTTGGTTCCACTGTGATATTCCAATGCGGTTTGAACACTGAGACCAATGACAGATTTTGGGTAAAATGGTATTTCAACCCGTCTGGATCTTCATTCAGTGAATCAACAATCCCATTCTGTAAAGAGATCATTAACAAATCTGAAAAGCCCTGCACCATGGTGTCTAACCAAACAAAGCAGGACCCGAGGAACAGAGAGCAAGACACTCAATGTTGCGTTAACTCAAATGTAACAGACAAGGACATTGGATGGTACATTTGTGAAGTCACAATAGAGATTCCCACATTAACCCATAAGCGCAGCAGCGGAACAAAATTAATTATTTGTAAGTATTGTGTGTAACTGATAAAGGCGGTAACCCTTTACTTCAAGTCCTCCTGTTTGACCTTTAGAAGCAGTATACAAACATTTCATGAATGGTTTATATTATAATATAGTTTGTTTTGTTGTATTTGTCAGAAATCGCATTTCCTCCCATGAAGACATGTTTTACATGATTACAACTGTGTTTTACTATATTTTTATCCATTATCTGTTTTTACACTAGCCTCTTATTATTAGTACCTATAGCAGGGGTTAATAATACGCTACTTATCTGCTTACAACCACATTTAAGAAGCTAATAAACCATTTATTATGTATATGCTGCTTATTAATGCTTAATATAAAAGCTTAATGTGATGAAACATTATATCATGAAGGGATTCATTACATATTCTGGCTTGCTAAATGAAAGTATCATTCTGTTTCCTCCGTGACAGCACAGAGCAAGGAACATACAACACACCCGTCACTACCCCTAGTGACAGTCAAACAAGGTGTGTGTGCATGTGTGTGCGCGCATGTATGAATGTGTGTGTGCATGTGTGTACCTAACTCTTATGAACAATAACGCAGCATGCTTTTTTAGGAGCCAGCACAGTCTAAGGTGTTATTCTGGTGGTAGTAAGCGATGACTTTCCGGCAGCCATTTCTCTGAACTGACAGGTTTCTACTTACAGAGCCCTCTGGGGTGAGAGGTCAAAACTATTTCAAGATGTTCAACTTCATTCTGTGAGGTGTGAACTTCTGCGCACACTGGCATTGTGTTGATCGCTTGTAAAATACACGTTTAAAGTGCTCACACAAACCATATTATATTAGCCTTATTCTTGTACATTGGCCATTGTGATAATGATTCAACGCTCTATTATAAAGGACTATTGTGTGCACACATTGGCCTACATATACACACTCTGGTATGGTTAATTAATTGACATAATTGGGATCACATTTCAAGACAAACTTTTCTCTCCTACAGCTACTGTGTCTCCAAGAGACAACTTCTCGCTCATCGACCACTGGATGTGGATCCTGTTGGGGGTATCTACTTTCATCCTGATTGTCCTGCTGGTCCTATGTGTCTTGCTGAGAAGAAGACTCCGCAGAAGCAGAGGTACCAGCCTTCCGTTTTTAGTTTGAAGGGTTTGGATAATCATCTAGACCTACTGGTAACACTGCAGTGAGCATCTATAGATTAGATACAAGCTCTGTAGGCAAGCGAAGCCGCAGGACTGTGATGAAAGGTGCCCTGAGAAAAGAGAGAGCAAAAAACAAACACTCTCACACAAAAGTTCAGTCAGGTCAAACATGATCTGAATGAATACTACTGGTTTCTTTTGTACATTTTTTTTTACAGAAGACATGATTTGATGAGATGATGTGTTTCTTTGTGTCTCTATAGTCTGAGTGAGAGAACAAAAGAAGCATGTATATCTGCCCAACTCGTGGCCGGTGGATACAAACTGAGTTAGCAGGCGGTTTATGTGGTTTCAAACTGCATAGCGTGAGACAATCTAAAACATCAATGTAGGACACACGTCTTCTGCTGTGTGGTTTAAGTAAAGATGTAGAACGAATATAATTTCTACATCAGCCCACAGTGTTAGAAGACAAGGCCCTCATTTTGCAGGCAGAGCTCAGTGCAAGAGGAACAAAAAGCGAGATTTGGTCGCAGCCGACTGACCCACACTGAGGAGAATATCCGATATTTCCAGAAGTGACATCAGCAAAGCGGAAAAATCCACCCACACCGCACCACACACCACTTTTTATTATTATTAAAGTTTACGTAGGTAGGGACAGATACAAAAAACATAGATAAGCTTAAACTTATCTGATGTATGTATCATCATTTTTAGCTGAAGCTAATTCACGATACTTGTCGTTTTACTGCTTTGACGGGCATAATGACAATTTTACTGACAATTGTCACATCAATACTACATTTCTACGTAGAGTTTCACTAAAGAGTCGCTTTCTTACAGGGAGATGTTTCTTCTTCTTTATTGAATCCCTTTCAGTCGCAATCAACATTTACAAAATGAAGACACCCACTTTTGGCGGTTTTTCTTAGTTGCTTTTGCACAATCGTCAAATGAAAATCATTATTATCAAAATGGTGTGTTAAATCTCACATCTTTCATTAATTTTGCCCAGAGGTGAAACTATGAGTCGGTAAATTGCTCGACAGAAGGCAGCTATTTCACAAATCGATTGATTGTTTGAGTCATTTCATCAAACAAGAAACGACAGTAAGTATCTGTCTGTTTTTATATCATTGTCAACAAGACATTACAAGACATCAGCTTGTACTCCGAGAAACTAGGAAAGACAATTTTAGAAACGGTTAATCAATGAATTGATGGTCAGATTAATTTACCCACCATTCACGGCCTTTCAAACATAAATGTTTCAAAAATGTTCATGTCTTTATGCCAAAAGAATTGGTGGCAGGTGTCTTTTGAAATTCAGTTACCTTGATATTTAGCTTACAGTTGTAACTCATGAGCTGTTATTTCTCAACCAGATTTAAACCATGTTATATGTTTCACGTCGATACAATTATCACATCACACACCTCAAAGCGGCCACTGGACGCTCATTCAGAGGGAAAGATGTGTGAGTAAGCAGCCTTAAATGTGATGGTTTGGTCACAGCGGCTGGAGCAGTTAGAAGTAGGACAGAGGCTACGTGCTACCTACATACAGGGGATGTTGTGTTGAGTATTATAAGTGTGAATATTTGATTCACTGCAGGACAGGAGTATTATTTCTTTGTGTATTTTACATTACAGTTACTGTAAGGCAGGGGCCACACTGGAAAACTGCACACAAACAGTGAGAGGTCTGTCAATTTGGACTTTCTGTTGAAACTGGTGTTTATTGATGGATACACTTCAGCTGACTATGGGAGGATTGGATATTTAACAGTACTATATTTGTGTTGCTGCACGTAACGTTTCAAGAAGAGAAATGCAATACAGAAATGTCAGCAGTGATCAAGTTTCTTTACATTTTGAGCATCTTGACTATAAAAAGATTTTTTTTTTTATTTTGGTAGCATTGATGCACTTGTTGATTCATTGTTTTACTTATGGAACATCAGTCAAATATTTTGAGTGAGTGACAGGGTTGTGCTGCAGAATGTAACTGATGTGGTGTTTTCGCTTCATGTTTTGAGAATGTTAAAACAGTTAGACAGAAAATGTCTGGATGCAAAGGGTGTTAGGGGCTTCCAGTGTAGTTACTGTCGGTGTGTGTGTGTGTGTGTGTGTGTGTGTGTGTTTTACATAATTTCGTTCTCAGCAGCGGTAAATGAGTCAAGTCAAGTTCGCAAAACACATTTGCTATGTGTATTTCAGTGTGTGTGTGTGTGGGTGTGTGTGTGTGTGTGTGTGTGTGTGTGTGTGTGCGCGCGCACACACTTCCTGATAGACTTAGATAAATAGATAGTGCCTAATTGTAAATAGAAATAAAATAAAACTAATAACCAGGAAAATTACATGATATTTTATTTAAGTCAAAAGGATATCATTCTTATTATATTGTGTATTTCATAACTGGGTTTTTGTTGGAAGTAAATGGCTTTCTATCCAATGCATAATAATGTATTGCAAAATATATTATGACAATCTGCCTTATATTAATGTCAGGGTCCAACTGTATTTTCTTTTTCAATTTTTACCCAGAATACATTCTGTCTATCTTCAAAGCAAATGTTCAATGCTTTAAGTTTTCATTTATCTTTAATCTTTATCTAGTCCCACTGAGGAGGGATACATCTTTTCTGAGGGAGATTTGGTTGAGACAGCATCATAAAAATAAAAAATAAAAACAGACTAGACAAAGAATCAATAGGCTACTAAAACAAATATCATTTTTGACTCTGTTCTGCAATTTAATTGCAGTATTCAAAACATAATGATTAACCCTTGTGTTGACTTCGGGTCACATTGACCCGTTTTAAATTTTTCTTTTATATCAGAAAATATGGGATGTAGAAATAAGCGCTGAAAATGTGTAGAAGAAAAATTAAAAAATTTAAAACGTTGGAAAAAGCCAAAACAAACTATGAAAAAAGGCGTCAGGGTTGAAGGGAAGACCACACAATACATTCACCCTATCAACTAAAATGAATCATGTTTTTGCCTCTTGTTGCAGGAGAAGATCCTATTTATGCAAACACTCGTCCTGTGGTCAACAAACAGCCTTCCCCTCGGCCGGCGATGGCGGTGGGCAACCTGAAGAAGGCTTCTTCCTCTCAAAACCTCCGGAACCCAAGTCCAGGCAGGCGATACGACGATGGCAAACAGAGATACAAACATTGAAGAAGTCATGGACCTCACAACCCCTCCTCACATTTAGCCACGGCATTTACCTGTAGCATATTCACTGCAGTGCAGGTTAAATGAACGGTCTTTTTTTATTATCATAATGATTTCTGGTATCATGTTTTTATGGTACAGACTGGTACAGAAGTGGAAATGTGTATGTCTTCTTCTCAGATATTTGTTGTCAAATAAATAGCTGTTATGAGCCACTAGGTGGCAGATTGAGGCTATAGATGGGTACATTCAAAATGATCTTTTATCTTTTCTTGTATTTCAACTCCTAAAAGTATTAATTAATAATTGCCAACAGCAGCCTTTGTACAGTACATAAGCAAAAAAGTGCTATTGTAAATTGTTATTTCTAGTATGACTTTCATATGGGAGTGTTGTTATGTTAATGTTTTTTTTTTATCAACTGTGTGCTTATTTTTAGAGTTTATTAAAATGTTAAAATATTAAGATTCGGAAAAAGCTGTTTTTTTGCTGAACAGTTTGTAATATCTTGAATGTTAGTAAGGCTGAATGGTGATATCCTGTCATAATATCACAATTTAATTGTGCACTACAACGTGCGAGTAATACCTTGGATGCGATTAATACACATCACAAAGGAAACAAACAAATGCAAAAGTAGTTCAAATCAAAAGGGAACATTACTATTGTTTTGAGGTTACAGCTGATTGGCTGTTTATTTTTATTTTTTTTAAAGAAAGGTGTAATCAAACGTCACGTGACTCGGCGCTGCCTACCGCTGCGCTCCCTGCAGGAATCAGATGCGGAGTGAACGTTACAGGTGGAACACAGAGCGCCGAGCCGAGTCCAAGGCAGAAAAAAACAGCAGCAGTCTCAACGGTTTCTCATGTAGACCCTGAAAACTCTCTGGTGAGTCTGATTCGGAAATATGACATGTGACTTATTAACTTGTTTGTGCGCAGTCCCCCCCCTCCCCAAGGCTTATTGTTTTTTTTCCACGGAGCTCGGGCTGGTTGTGGGAATTGCTTCAGCAAACCTGTGGGGTTGAGAAGTGCACACACTGTAACTTCTCTGTCTTATCTAAGATTATAGGCTATATCTAATAATAGCAGCCGAAAGCTAGACTAAGCAGTAGTAGGATATGCGTTTAGGCAAACACTTCCCCACCGCAGACAGGCAGGGAGAGACACTTAAAGAGTTGCTGCTGGTAAAGCTTTAGGGCAAGTGGCAAAGCAGCGGATAATGTGGTTAAATCCTGTGGGGAAAATGCTTGGAACCACAAGCCAAACTGTATTTATTAAACTTAAGTAGACTGCACAGATTGTCTCCATTAAAATCCAGTGACAAACCATTTAGTTTAAAATGTGTAAATCTCTTCAGTAAATAGTCCACAAAAAGAAACAGCTTGTGCATGTAGAAATGACCCAGGTTTGAATTTTGTGTATCAACATGTATCATTTGGGAATAATTAGCTATAGAGCTACATTATTTATTCACCACCAGAACATCTAAACATGCCTGTGTTTGCATTCTGTCTGCAGTGTGACTGAATTCAACTGAATAGCTTAGTATGTATATGTGTTTAACATGATATTTTAGAGTGTACGGTTTTACGGCTCATGAGAATTTAAGCACATGATGTGTGCGTGTGGCTAAGCGGTCAGAGGATATACTAGTTGCTGTCAGTGCACTTGCTCAGCTGTCATACTGCAGCTCAGTGGGGTCACTGGGTGTCGAGGCAGGGCTGCACACTGCTATACCACACAATACACTGGAACACTGTGGTCTCTGAGCTAGACATGATGCCTGTTTCCTTTTGTGTTTTACTGTAAGCCACACACACACACACACACACACACACACACACACACACACACACACACACACACACACACGCGTAATATTTGCAATGACTCCAAAAGTTAAAAGAAAGCTAATTTGTTTCCCCTCGATATTATGTGTTAAACTGACTCCAAAACTCACTGGATGTTCACTGAACTCCTGCTTCAGGTGGGTTTACATGTCAACCAGCAACCGTGGAAAAAAAAACAGCTGTGCGCCAGCTCCTGACAAGTGATAAAGTTTTTCACAGGTCTTCTATACAGGTAAAACACAGTGTGTTTAAATTACAGCATCACTGATGCACATGTTAAATAAAGGGTGTAACTGCTGTTGTTGAACACACACATGAAGGCTTCTCTTCTAGTAGCTCATAATCAGATGGTCACTAAAGTGACTTTTAGAGATTTGATAAGTTTGGAGAACCACAGCAGGATTGAGCAGTTTAATGGCTGTTTATGGCACATGATAGGCTGACATGGCATTTTTAAGATTTGTGTATATATATATATATATATATATATATATATATATATATGCATATCTGGTGCTTCCATGGTTATGCTGCCATTTTCTACCAATATATATATACCTGAATACAATTCATATACTGACTAGAGCTGAAATTATTTCCAATAGCCGAATACTGGTTCAAGCTAAAATAGCAAATGTTTCTTTGTGCTGCTTCTCCAATGTGAAGGTTTATATCATTGTAAAGTGAATATCTTTTGGTTTTAGACTGCTGCTCAGACAAAATGAGACATCTGAAGACGTCATCTTGGGCTTTAAGAAGTTCACTTTTTACTGTTTTCTGACATTTTATAGACCAAAAGATCAAGAACATAACCCCCATAATGAATACATATTGAAATGATGGTTAGTTGCAGCAGCCCTGGTATTGACTCTATGAAGTTGGATACAATGACAGTCATTAAATCAGTTCATTGGTTTTGAGTTCAAATCCAAACTGAAGTGCTCACCACATTTAGTTTTTTTGGGTGTTCCCGTCTGTCAGTGAACTTGTCACACAACACAGGTAGAGCAGGCAGAGATGTTTGGGTGTTCATGTCTTCCTTTTGTGCCCCAGCTCCTGCTGAGACTTGCCTGTGTGTGTGTGTGTGTGTGTGTGTGTGTGTGTGTGTGTGTGTGTGTGTGTGTGTGTGTGTGTGTGTGTGTGTGTGTGTGTGTGTGTGTGTGTGTGTGTGTGTGTGTGTGTGTGTGTGTGTGTGTGTGTGTGTTCAAGCGTGCATTTACACTCAACCAGACTTGTCTCATTAATGACAAGTAATTTGTCAGAGCAGAGAGAAAACATCTCATTGAACAGGTTGTTGCATTTTTTAATATTGTTGTTGTTGTTATTATCCATTAGCCTAATGATGCATATGGTGGTAAAAGTCTTAAAAACTCTACACACAGCATTTTTTTTGAAGTATTGTTTTCACCTAATTACAACTCTCCTGAACATTGCATGCAAACAAAAGGTGGCCGAGGACTGTCATTATGATAAAATAATGGTTTGGCTTAGCCGTCTGAGCTTGCAAAAATATAACCCGCTGCTGAACTGGGGTGTGTTTTCCAGTGAATGTTTCACAACACAGTCTGTGACACAACAAGGAGTGTCAAAGGTGAGCAGCCTCCCACAACCGGTTTCCTGATTAGGCCCCTGTGATGGAATAGTGTATTACAGAACGCTCAGCAGCCAGCCTGTCAGTGGGTCACTCAGCATATGTCTTGACTGGCACTAAGACTGAACGATTAATCATTTTCAAATCGAAATCGCGATTTTTAAAGAATGCGATTAGCTAATCGTGAAGACCGTGATAGTCTATATCAATGATATCAATATATATCAATCAACTTCCGGGATTGTTCCGTTGTCGCCGGGAATTCCGCCAGATCACACTCTTTTCGGCCGGATGTCCGTTACCTTCCACTTTCTTTGTGTTGGAATTTTAAACTCAGTTCGATTTATGAGGACTTCGGTTAACTGCTCCTCAGATCTCTGCATGTTAAATCCAATTTATAGTGAATGAGTGCTGTAAGACTGTTGGCTGTCTCTATCTAAGTCCTATGTCAGCTGCCTAGGGACTGCAGATGAAAAGTAGTTATTTTTACTAATGAAATAAACAAAGAAATAGACAGCTAGCTAGACTATCTGTCCAATCTGAGTTTTATGTTGCACGACTAAAACTACTTTTGAACATACACATGTTCCAGCAAAACAAGTTCCTTCCCGAGGCTATTTTGCTCTGTCCGGCGCTTAGCGCCGCCCATTATGATTGTGATTGGTTTAAAGAAATGCCAATAAACCAGAGCATGTTTTTCTCCCATCCCAGAATGCTGTGTGGACTAGCCACACCCTCCTTCGCAGCGCGTGGAAGGTCTGGCAAAGTGAGACTAAGACTGTGATTAATCGAATGTGAATATTTAGTTATATGTTTAGTGTAACATTTGGTTTAACATTTTTTTTAGTCCTCTTTTTATTATTATATTTACTGTTTTTTTCACAAGATAAATGCTGGAATAATGTTACATATCACAGATTGTTTACAGAAATGTCCAATTTTCAGTGGATTTTTCCTTTATTTTTATTACTTTATTTAACATGATTGTAGAAGGTGCAATATGTAGATGCTGCTATTGAACTGAGGCATATCAGAAATTTCAGTTTACAGGAAAGTACTGATATTTTTTATATTGGAAATGTTTTTGTACTATAACTATAGCTTTTGTGATAAATATGTTCTCATGCTTGCATAAGAATATAGAGCGGTTTTGATGGTGTATCATGTTAGTATGCTCCATGACATGTTTTATCTGTTACACAGATATCTGGCAGAAAAATGGGATCCCCCCCCAAAAAAAAAAAAAAAATATCGTTCAGCCCAAACAGTTACACAGGCACACAGGCAACAAACCAGTCAGCCAGTGACTCAACCAGTTAGTCAGCCACTCAGGTAAATCAGTAGGGTGAGGATGCCTCACCCATACTGCACAGCGTAGTGCAGTCATACAAATAAAGACGCACACACCAGAACCTGGTCCTATGCAGTCAGGGCTTACTCCAGCTGTTTGACTGTTCACATGACTTTTTGGATTTGGATTTGTTATGACTCACAGTGATGACAACAGTGTGCATGCCTGTGCACATTTCAGACACCGCTGTTTGGAGGTTGTAATTTGTACGCATCACGTAGTCGTAGTGAGAACCCATCGTAGAGAATTGTAGATATGGTGGAGGCTCCTGAACAGGCTATACATATCCTCATGGTTCAAGTGGTTGGAGTGTTTGGAGATACTACTGGAGGGCTTATTGGACGTATTGTAATAGTTTATGTGCAGCCTTTGCAACCCACAGTTGTTTATAAGTGAAAACCCACCGCCACGGCGCTAACCTTTTCAGGATTCTGCTTGGTGTAAAGGTGCATGTGGGAGATACGTTTTCACATTAACATCTCGAGATGTAAAGGGAAACTATTTACGTCACACTCTTGTTTGTTCTGGTTTTTGTAGAAGCTCATCTTCCCTGACGCTGACTTTGTGGTTGCTGTATTTACATGCAACCACGTAGACAATGTTTCATAATGTTCTTCATTGTATGCAGATACTGTACTATTTTTCTCATAAACAATGCCATTCATAAATATTCCACTTCTTTTATAATGTACCTGTCATGTGTAATGTGTAACGGCAGCCCTACAGGTTTTGCTGGCTGTACAGGAATCAGCATTGATCAAAAAACAAAAGACACAGCTGGATTTCACAACATACCCTTTTCCTCAGTGGAGAGCACACCTAACTTGATGGTGGTTTATGATTATTATTATTATTATTATTATTATTATTATTATTATTATTATTATGCTCACTAGTACTGAAAGAGAGAACAAATATGTTCTTAATATGTTCAATGGTTAATCATGTGTGAAATATAATGTAAGGACCCGTTTATACACAATCTGCTGAAATACACCAGCCTTCATTAATTATATACTTGTATTAATAAAGGTGTGTGGTTAATAAAGGTTAGGGTCATAAGCCACTTTGTAAAATGCCATTAAGTCTGCAGCTATTAATGCTAGTGCGCCATTAACAAATAGATTTTGGCAATGACGTTGTGAGCCTTCCTCCATCAGGTAAGGGGTCAAAGGTCCATGGGTTGGTCCTTTCTGATTAATTCAAAAGAACAAAAAAGGAGCAAAGGTGGAGGACATAGACACATACATATGGGATGATAATCTTACCGTCCAAAAGTAACTTTTATCCATGCATTTATTTCATCCAATGCATTATTATTCTTTATAGGGATTATTGGGCCGTTTTTTGGCAGTTTGCAGGTTATCTGTATCAGCGTTTTATTTACCTGATAACCGATAAAGTTAATGAATTAAAAAGTTTTCTACTTTGTCTCCGCTACAGCTCTGTGTCTGTCCCTCTGCTTCAGTTTCACTCACCACTGAGTCTGACTTAATGTCCTGTGTATTATGTCCTGTGTATTATGTTGAAAGTTTATAATTCATTAAATAATTGCTTAAAGCATTTAAACAAAGTTTTGTGTTTGAGTTTGTAACATTCCAAAATCTTAATTTTGACTTAAAGATTTCCAGTTTCACTGTAAATGCAAATCGGATACAAATATCGATTATCGGGTTTAATAACTACTAATAGTCGGTATCGGTCCATCCAATCCAATAAAAAATTTTTTATAAGCAGCAGATCAAATGTGCAATGTGAAGGGTGTTCCTCATAGTGACGAACCAGAACACAGAGCTCGGCAAATACCCTCAGCTCTATAGAACGTTTTAGCTTCTTTTAGGTAGTTGTTTTGGTTTTCTGGCCTGCAAACTGCTCGCAGCAAGCTTGTTGCAAGGCGGCTGCAGCGTGCAGCTTTATTTGGTAAATACATTCTAAAAAAGCTACTTTAAGCCTGCTGTCCAGCGCAAAATGACTGAAAGACAGTCAAAGTTAGCAAAGCTGGTGAAGAAAGTGGAGCATTTAGTAGAGCTGCAGAATATGAGGAAAATATGCAATGTGGTTGAATATGTCCATAACTATTTTACTTGCAATAAATAAAGAGATATTAAAGTGTACTCAGTTCTTTAGTTTTGCACAGTACCCCTGCCTGTGCCATGACATCTCTTCTATATCAAAAATATGACAGCTAGATGGTTGATGTGCTATTTGTTTGAGGCACCAGTTTCGTCTGTGCTCATCTTGTCACACTTTTCTCCTTCAACAGTGCAGTATAGTACTGCAGCACTAGTTTAATAAACCTCAGTCACATACATGCAGTCTGACCAAACAAAGTAGTGCCTACAGACAGAATGGAACTTAATACGTTGCTACTATATTTTTTTCTACTTTCACAATGTGTTTATCTCGCAAGTTGAGATGTCAATGAAAAACCTATATATTGTGCAGCCCTAGCATTTAGCAGCTAAAGTGACACATTTTTCCCTGTGGAGTTGACCTAAAGTAGATTAAAGTAAGTATTTGACTTATGTTGGTCAGGTGGCCAAACACCCAACTCTAAGGGTTAGGGTTAAATGAATGGTATTGTTGCTCGGTGTCTGCTGGTTGTGTCATTAGGTTGCTAATATGGTCACAATTCGCCAATACATTTACAGTGTAAGGTGATAGATAATATGTCAAGTGTTGTGTTTCATTCAACATGTTAGAAATATCATACTAAAAAGTGCGTTTCACTATCTTTGTGGGGACCCGTCATTGACATAATGCATTCCCTAGCCCCTTACCCTAACCTTAACCATCACCACTAAATGCCTAACCTTAACCCTTACCCTCACCCTAACCATAACCTAATTCTAACCCTAATCCTAAAACCAAGTCTTAACCCTCAAACAGCCCTTTAACCTCGTAGGATCCAGCATTTTGGCCCCACAAAGCTGGTCGGACCCCACAAGTATACTGGACTCCTGGTTTTTGGACCCCACGAATACAGTTAAATGAGAACACACACACACACACACACACACACACACACACACACACACACACACACACACACACACACACACACACACACACACACTGGCTACATGTCCACATGTCAGTGTGTGAGTGTGACCATGGATAAACCAAGCAGAGAAACAGGGACAACTGCTGCACGCTTTTATTGTTATAGCATACCTGTCTGTCTGCACTGTTTGGAAGTATCTGTCAAATTCTGTGAAAAACAACCTGCAGTTAATTCATTCAGCTGTAGCGCTCAACCTACATCCCCTCCCCCCCACCCTCACAGCCTGAGGGGGAAAGTATGCAAGACATCAGCGCTCTGACAACAAATGAGCGTCCTATACATGCAGCAGCTCGTCCCGCTGTGTCAAGTAACAACAAGGTGGGAGCATGGCAGTTTGTTGCGAAATGCACATTAAAAACTGAGGTTGTTCAGAGGCACAAGGGAGCGAGTGCCTGGCTGTCTCTCGAGGAAATTTGGATGCTGTCATTTTTGCTTTCTGTCAACAGGCGAGGACTGTGGTGTATGTCTCAAAGGATCTGTGCATCTCTGTGAAATCTGCTGTATTTTCTTCTCTGCGAGCTAAAAAAAAATCTAAACAACACTTGCAAAGCAGCTGTGTGGTGTGGCTGCTTTTTGAGCAGTGTGCACCAAAAAAAGATAAGAGTATAGTTTTTACATTGCAAGTCTGCTCTTAAGTATGCTTTGTGTGTTATTCTGAGAAAAAGTGCCTTGATGAATTTTGAATGAGGCTGCGCTGCTCAGTTAGTCAAAACAGAAAGAAAATCGCCAAAGAAGTGGTAGGTCTCAATTCAGCTTGAATCCCAGGGTAGGGATGGAGCGCTAAAGCAATGAATTGTTGTGAGCTGCATGCATGCCCAAACCTGAAATGATCCCCTCTGCCACGTGAACCCAGCTGAGCCCAGAGGAAGCAGGTTCTTATCAGGGAGGAGGACAGGAAGAGACAGAGAGTGAAGAAGGAAGAGAGAGTGGGGGTTGGTGGGCAGCATGGCAGCATTTCACTTGACATCAGTTTCCTCTGTAAAGTTTACAGTTATGACTTTTCATATTTCTATAAGCCTCTGATACAAAATTGGGTGAACTCTTTGAAAAGACATATAACCGACAGGGAGAGTCTAATGAAAGCTGATTTAAGTTACATTATGGGAATTGTAGGATCCAGTGTTGTTGGCCTCATACAGTGCACTGAAAGTCAGGATATTTTGGTAGATTTTGACCGTTCTGGGTTTTAATCTGCTTAGTGCAACGCTAATTTGCTGGAGTGGCCCTTTTTAGGAGGAAGCTTATGGTCAGTTCTCTGGTGAAAGATCTGAATGATCATATGATGTCTATCTTTCACTCCTGCTTACTGTCAATTGACTGCATAGTTTTTCATTTTGATAATTATATGAGGTCATTTTTAAAAGTTATTATATCATCCACTTTGCCTAGCTTTTAATGTATACATCATTTAAAGTTTTAGCATTAAAATCAGTCTTTTCATGTCATGGGTATCTTTAATAATTTAATGCAAAGATGTTTTCATATCTTTCCTACAGGTGTCCATTAAGATGATCTCCTCCAATATTCCTCACCAGTAGCTGGGCAGCATGGCTTCTGCTCCTCCTTCCAGAGAGGACACCAGTAGCTCATTAGCACTGCACTGGAGGCTAACGCCGACATAGATACACAACCCACAGAACACAGACTTCAAACTGAACCGAAATCAGGCTGAGCTGCACACCCCCACAGACCTGGTTAAACATACTTATGAACTGCCTTCAGAGGATGACTTGTGTCAGATTGGCACATGTCCAGGACAGTGACATTACCATATTGTAACAGCGGCAACATCTGGACTGAGACCTTAGACCATGTTCTGTCTCTGATCGGGTGCTTTGGTGGCAGAGCTGGACTGTGCAGCTCTTCCACACTTAGACAAACCTGGACTCTGAGCCATGTCTTTTCTCTCAGCTCTGAGCATTGTCTGTGGATTCATGCTTCATGTTTCATTTAGTGCACTCGACACTCACTACTGTGTCCCACGAAAGACTGTCCCCTACCAGAGTAAGTCACACATTCTCAATGCTTCCCCAC
Organism: Zingel zingel; assembly: GCA_023566125.1. Lineage (NCBI taxonomy): Eukaryota > Metazoa > Chordata > Actinopteri > Perciformes > Percidae > Zingel > Zingel zingel. Next base: position 13,346,821 of record CM042322.1, on the reverse strand, counting down.
TAATATGTCATGGGATACTCGTATGTGTTGGTACAGTGTTTCTGGAATATTTACTCCTCGGTTCGACCAATAAATACCAGAATTTGTGTCAGTTTAAAAATGCATTTTAATATTTTAACCACTGTATGTGAACAAGCAGTGCAACTTTTAACTTTAGTTTATGTGCTGGCTGGGACAAGCTTATAACCAGTGGCGTAGTCTAATGTATTGTAGTGGGCATACTGTACTATATACAGTATATACACACGTATTGGCCTATATATATGGGCCAGAATCTGCCTTTGGGGAAGGGGGGGCATATCATAGTAGGGGGGGTCTGGGTGACCTCCCCCAGGGAAGTTTGAGCCTCAACAACTTCATTTTCTGCATTTGGATACACTTTTATGCACCAATTTCCGTTATATTCATAACATTATTTAGCCTATGCGAAGAAAAAGAACACGGATGACAATTGAAAATATATCAAGAATACAATGGAAAGTATGTTGTTGCGTGTCATTGGGCATTTTTAAGTGGGTATATGGAAATCCTGGAGCTTTCTTAGTGGGTATACTGCGTATACCTGCCTATCACATAGACTACACCACTACTTATTACATTTCAATGAGTTTGCATTTTGTTTTTGCTGTTGGAGCATTTTGCCAACTTCAGAGAGTCACAGCAGCTAAAATCTAGTAAGTAATGCAGATGCTTATCTTTTTAGACGAGCTGAAGTTGTTCAAAGAAGAGGGGATCTTCAACTACTCCACTATGCTAATGAGAGACGACTTGGGTGTGCTGCTGCTGGGGGCCAGAGAGGCCATATATGCTCTGGACATCAACAACGTCTCGGTCAAAAAGGCTGCGGTAAGAACATGTGAAAGATCTGTTAACAGAGTGTAAAGGTCTGCCACTCTATTCTCATCAGCCAGCTGTGTTCTGTTTTGAAGCTGTTGTATAATAACGCATAAACACACATGCCTGCAGAACAGTTACATATTAACATGTAAATCCTCTTTTGCTAGATTAATTATTGCAGATTAAAAATTGAAGATTTATTAGCATTAATGATATGTTATGACCAGTGGTTGAGGCATTTCATCAAATAACCAGTAAGCCACTCAAGGCTGGAATTGTCTTTCCTTATCATGGATTATATCAGATGTTTATAATTTCTTAAAAGTCCCATGGCATGAAAATTTCACTTTATGAGGTTTTTTAACATTAATATGAGTTCCCCCAGCCTGCCTATGGTCCCCCAGTGGCTAGAAATGGCGATAGGTGTAAACCGAGCTCTGGGTATCCTGCGCTGCCTTTGAGAAAATGAAAGCTCAGATGGGCCGATCTGGAATCTTCCCTATATGTCGTCATAAGGGGAAAGGTTACCTCCCCTTTTTCTGCTTTGCCCGCCCAGAGAATTTGGCCCACCCATGAGAAAGAGAGAGACATTTGGCTTGCAAACGAGTGAAGCATGGCAGTTGGTCAAAGCCACACCCCCACCCTCCACCTTGTACAAGAAATAAAGCAAACATTGAAGAAAGTTAGAAAAAAACAAATTGTGCAACAGAAGTTTAAAAAAAAAAAAATGTTCTTGTACCTTTTAATCAGTTCATGACCTCTCAGACTTATCTTGGTCACAAGCACATTTCACTAACATTTCATATATCAGTTCATGTCTCCAGTGAGTATATTCTTTCTCTGCCTTCTTTCACTATTTTCAGAGAGTGTATTTTGGCTGAAGATTGCTTACAGAAACGCATTAGATTGCGTAATGAACTGCTCTCACATCAGCAGCCAGTTCAACACTGTTTTCTATTTGCACATTTTGCATGAGAAATTTGAATGAATAATGATCTTGTTGAACTTTAGAGACAGTGGTCTGTTGATTTAAAATTGTAGTTAGACAGCTAACAGTCACAAGTGAAGAGGAACAGGTGTCCCAGCCCGCAGGTAGTCCCTGACTGAAATGACTGGTCTTGACGTTGGATAAACAATGAGCTGTGTTAGGTAGGGTAAACAGGCTACAGCTTCACTGCCGTTCCGTGGGTTGCGACACCATTCCTATGTGCTTTGACAAGACACTTTCCCTCTGTTGTTGATGCAGGTGTATTGGCGAGTTACCGAGGAGAAGCAGAGGGAGTGCACGTACAAAGGAAAACATGCTGAGGTTTGTGTAATGTCTTTCCAAACAGAGCTTGCATACGCTAACTTTTACTTCTTAAAGGATGACTAAAAGCAGTTTACTTCCCCATGCAGTTTATGTGCATTTGTAAATCATTTATATGGGAGTCTTTTTCCTTTTCAAGTCTTTACACAGAACTTTCTTTGAAGTGCTTTGCTTATAGCTTTATAGTGAATGTCCAAATAAAGGCACAAGTAGTAAATGTACACAGCCTTGACTTTTCAACCCCAGCAGCCGGTGTATGTGTGAGGCATGTTCGTGTTTTTGTGGCTGAACTAACAAAGCTCTGACCTTGGCATTCTCTCTGCTGGATCTTGTTGCAGGTGGAATGCCGTAACTACATTCGAACACTGCACAAAGTGAATGAAACCACAATGTTTGTGTGTGGCACAAATGCTTTTAGCCCCTCCTGTGATTATATGGTGAGTAAACTGTAGAATATGGAGTTGGCTTAGAGGATTTTGTAAATAGTTTCTGTATGTAGGATATCTGTTGATTAGCTGAGGCGGTGGTGGTGGTTTGAGTCATTCCAATCATTTGCAAACCCTTGTCCTTTACTTTGATTATAAACTCCTCATTGGCTTGAATGCTCCCATTTAAATGGATAGTTCAGATCTTTTTAAGTGGGATTGTATGAGATAGATGGATAGATAGATTTTTATTGATCCCAAAAATGGGAAATTACAGTGTTACAGCAGCAACATATCAGACACACAGCACACATACAGAATATACAAGAAATAATAAATAGGATAGAATACAAGAACAGCTATTCAAAAAAATGAAGATAAAAAATAAAACAAAATACAAACTTGAGAATGTACAACATATATACAAGTTAGGAATAAAAATGTACAACTACTTAAATAGTATTAATACAGATGTAAGTAAACCTGTGCAAGTTGCACTTAGTGCAGTTATGATGTATAGTGATGTATGAATGATTTCTTGTAGTGGTCAGTGCGACATCGAAGCTGTCGGAGCCTCTTAGAGAAGGTACTCCTCTGTTGGACCAGTGTGGGGTGGAGAGGGTGGTCGGGGTTATCCACGATGGATAACACTTTGGTCAGTGACCTCCTCACCACCACAGCTTCAAATGTCTCCTGTTTGCAGCCAATAATGGAGCCAGCCTTCCTGATCAGTTTGTTCAATCTGTTTGTGTTGCTGGCTCCGATGCTGCTGCCCCAGCAGATTGCGGAGGAGAACGGAGCGCTGGCCACAACAGACTGGTAGAACATCTCTCCAACATTCTGCTGAACACGTTGAAGGATCTCAGCTTCCTCAGGAAATAGATTCTGCTTAACCCCTTCTTGTAAACAGCAGTGCTGTTGATTTTCCAGTTCAGCCTGTTGTCGATGTTGATACTTCTGTACTCCTCAACCATGTCCAGATCTCCACCCAGAATGCAAAGGGCGGGGCGACCTCTAGTTCACCCAGTAAGAGCGTGCGCCCCATGTAGGCTGAGGCCTTTGCAGCGGCCTGGGTTTGAATCCGACCTGCGGCCCTGCGTGTCATCCCCCATTTCTCTCCCACCTTTCCTATCTATCCACTGTCACTTGATCTTCCCTGAAATAAAGGGGAACCCCCCCCCCCCCCAAAAAAAAAAAACAGTCCACTCCACAAAGTTGTCCACCAGCGCTCTGTACTACTCCTCCTGTCCATCCCTTATACACCCTGTAGAGTCATCAGAAAACTTCTGTAGGTGACATGACTCTGAGTTGTACTGAAATTCTGTGGTGTATAAGGTGAACAGAATAGGAGACAGCACAGTCCCCTGTGAAGCCAATGTACCACTCAACACCACATCAGACGGAACACGGTCCAGACGGACAAACTGTGGGCTGCCTGTCAGGTAGTCAGTGATCCAGGAGACTGTTGACGCACTGACACCCATCAGCTGCAGCTTCTCACCTGGTAGCAGTGGCTGGACAGTGTTGAATGTACTGGAGAAATAAAAAAATGTGATTCTCACAGTGCCACCACCGCCATCCAGGTGCAAACGAGCTCGCTGCAGAAGAAGGATGACAGCATCATCCACTCCCAGACGAGGCTGGTAGGCAAACTGTAGAGGGTCCAGAGAAGATCTCGCCAGCGGCCTCAGGTAGGCCAAGACCAGCCTCTCCAGCACCTTCATCACATGGGATGTGAGAGCCACTGGGCGGTAGGCCTTGAGGCCAGATGAAGTCGACTTCTTGGAGACCAGGACAAGGCAGGACGTCTTCCACAGCAGCGGCACCCTCTGCAGGCTCAGGCTCAGGTTAAAGAGATGCTGGAGAACAACAGAGAGCTGGCTGGCGCAGGTCTTCAGAACCCTTGGGCTGATGTCGTCCAGGCCGGCAGCCTTGCGCTGGTGAAGCCTCTCCAGTTGTCTCCTCACCTGGCCAGGTGTGATTGAAAAGCAGGGGGGGTGTGTGTGTGCTTGAAGTGTCTGTGGGGGTAGAGGAAATGTGCTGTAGTGGTGGGGGCAGTGGGAAGACCACAGGGGAGTGAGAGGGGAGGTGTAGGAGCAAGAGAGGGAGGGGGGAGGCAGTGAAGGAGTGTGGGGGGGGTTGGTGGAGTGGTAGAGGAGGCAGGGGATGCCTGTGAACTAAACATGTTAAAGTAACAGTTAAGCTTGTTTGCTCTCTCATGGCTGCCTGGTGTTTGTCTTCTTCTACCCCCACACCCGGTGATCTATTTCATCCGTGTCCACACCTCCCTGATATTGTTTTGTTGCAGTCTGGCCTCCAGCTTCCTCGTAGCCTGGCTCCGCCCTCCTACGTACTTCCACTCAATTTTCACTTTCCTTCAGTACTCTGTCTGGGTTTGCGGTATATTATTGGGTTTTCTCCGGTCAAATTTTTACCGGTCCAATCAGCGAACAGAGTGAGTGGCTGAGAACGATGACGAGGTTGTGCACTAGTTTTGAGTTGTAGTTCCGTAATGGCGGCGGAGAAAGATGTGGTCCGTTGTGGGAACGCTGCCAAATATCCAGAAGTTAAAGCACGAGCAAGAACAGTCTTTGCTGAGTTGTGTTGGTGGTCATGATGTTGTGGCCCTCCTCCCCACGGGGTTCTGGAAAAGTTGGTGAAGGAGTTGGCTAGGCGAACGCTAGCGATGCTAACAGTGCAGTTCCACCTGGCCGTGCGACACTTCTGTTGCGCCGCACTCCACTTCCTATGGGTGACGTCAAGCGACTTTAACACACCCGCAAAGCATCCTAGGAAGGCGGCGCTGCATTTGAAAAAATGCTGCGCATCAAAAAATGCCCATCTTTATGCAAATGAATCCGTTGAACGTGACACGACTATCCATTAGAAGTAGACGAAAATCTTTCAAACTAACCTTTGTCAATCTGAAATGAAGACAGATTCAGCAACTGTATGACCTATTTCTCGCTTAAAATGTTTCGGTGAACTATTTTTGTAAAATATGAGATCATATTCTTAACGAGCCACCATGACAGTCGTTTGAAATTCTCGAGCAGCCAGACCCACGTGACGCGTTCGTCCAATCAGCTGCCGGTCAAGGTTGTGAAGCATCAACCATGGATGTATGACATGATGTTGCCAAAGTGGATCTCCGTGATTTTCTAAAACGGCTCATCACTGTAGTTTTTAGCAAACATTTCTCGTACAGGGTAAATAGTGCATTTGTTGGGGACTATTTTATACACATATAATTGGTGATTTAGTGAGTATTTACAGCTGCAGGACAGTGTATGTAGGATTGACTCAAAATAAACTACATTGGCCCATATTCAACGCAATAAAGGAACATGTCAGCCAATTCAACAGTGTGGCTCATTGATGCATTTTGGGCAACAGTGGAGGCCTGTGGCATACATGAATAAGCTATATCATGAATTGTTTTTCATGGAATTAGTTTACAAAAAGACAAATATAGAACATCACCTGACTCATCCTTTAAGCCAAACAGCAATAATTGTAATTGCAGGTAATATACAAAGGCCTTAAGATGCAGTTCCTTTAATAACCACTGTGCTTGTTCTGAAAAACTCCAATTGCATCAAATTAAGAAAACTCCCCTTCTCTGTCTTGTAATACAGAGTCAACACATTTTCACAGCAAGAGGCCGTGGTTTACATTTCTTTCTTCTAATGTGCGTCTTGCTTGCGATTAAAGCGAAAAATTGTGTTGTTTGCTTATTTATTGTCTTTCTTGAGTTTGATTGTTCAACAACATCCAGCTTATAAATGCAGTGTATTTTACTCAAATCTCAGAAAGCTGAGTCTTCTGAACGCATCACCAAGGAGAATGAAATGGTTTCTATGTGCAGAACCACAACACAACAACCTAACTTTTATATAAAAAAATAACACGGTATATGTTTACTTTAAGGGATGGTCTATCTCAATAATTATTTAGCAAGATATCATTTGAACAAGAATATAAAAAAAATGCTGTGTTGAAGGTTGGAGATCAATTTAAAAACTTGTATTGTCTTTTATATACTTGGGAAAATGGTGAGTCATAATGTAAATATATGCAAGTTGGACTTAATTGGCTAAAACATACAAACCACAGGTGAAGTCCCAGTACTGTTCCTCAATAAAATTGCAGTGTTTATCTTTATTTTTTCCTCAACCTGTTTTTTTCTTTCCTCTCTGCCTTTGTTTCCGACAGACGTTTGTTAATGGACAGCTGAGGCTGGAAGGAAAGCAGGAGGAGGGAAAGGGGAAGTGTCCTTTTGATCCCTTCCAGAGATACTCCTCCCTCATGGTTGGTGAGTGTCTGAGTCAGATTTGCTGCCAATGGGAACAAAGCACAGAATGCGGCTGAGCGTTCAAAGTGCACCAACAGTTCAACAAAGAGCAGCGTATGATAACTGTGTGCAAATTTTAAGAGGCCACAAGATCTGAGCACCGAATGCAATTACAAATGTCACCCAATATCTCCGACTCCGCTAGTGCTACCTGCTCACTCAAAATATGTACTATGAGTCAGAACAAGCCAGTTGGCTGTGTCCATTAGTGCACATATAAATTAGATATTGTTCTAGCTTAATATGAATAATGGATTTCCAGGAATTTTTCCTCACTTCTTGTTCCTGTCCAACAGGAAATGACCTGTATTCTGCTACATCCATCAACTTCTTGGGCTCTGAGCCGGTGGTTCTGCGCAGCTCAGACTTGGCTCTCCGCACTGCGTTTAAGAGCTCCTGGCTCAGTGGTAAGTTCCTCCTCTGCAAAAAACAAACAAACTGCCCATTTAAAGTTTTATATAGAGGTGTGCATACTTACTGTATGTGTAATGCTTTAATGTAACTGAGGCAGGAAGTTTTTAGATTTTTCTGCATCTGTCATAAGCATTTATTTCATTTTTTTTTTTGTGATTTCAGAGCCAAACTTTGTCTACATGGACTTTGTGGGTGAGAGTTTTGGTAGTCCGGATGGTGATGATGATAAGGTGTACATGTTCTTCAGTGAGAATGCCATGGAGTATGACTTCTACAGCAAAGTTGCAGTGTCTCGAGTGGCCCGTGTCTGCAAGGTATAATTAAGTACTGAATAAAAACTTGCAGTCTCTGCAAGACCTTTGGCATTTTCAGAGACTTTTAAGAGAGAGTAGGGTTAATAACATTGCTGTAACTTTGTGTTTGGCCTCACGCTGCCTGTCTGACACTGGTCTGGTTGTTGTGGTTGAGAGGAATGTCTGCAGAACTGCATGTGACCGAGCGCCTCTGTCTCTGTGTTTAGGGGGATATGGGCGGCCAACGGACACTGCAGAGGAAATGGACGTCGTTCCTGAAAGCTCGTCTGGATTGTTCCCTCCCTGAACCCAGCCTGCCCCCCATTGTCCAGGATGTCTTCCTGCTGAAGGACGAGGACTGGAGGAAGAGCGTCTTCTACGCTGTCTTCACTCCGCAGTCGTAAGAACTTACAATCAAATCCTGTAGTTTTATGGCTTAGGGCGGGTGTTGATGTGCATCAACGTAGGAAGTAAGCTAATGAAAAATGTGTCTATATTCACACAATTATTGGTCAGAATACATTTGTCTGATACAATATGTTAATATAAGGCATTTAGAAGTCCATATTTTTTATTTGACAGTTGACATTTATAAAGTACTCTCCACAAACATTTGGCAGTTTGCTTGAATAAATGTGTTTGACTTGATGTTTCCAGGAGCTTGTCCCAGGTCTCTGCAGTATGTGCATATAGTGTGTCGGCCATTCGAGATATTTTTAATGAGGGCAAGTTTAAGACACCCGTCGCTGTGGAGACATCTCACGTCAAGTGGGTAATGTACACTGGAGAGGTGCCAGTCCCCAGACCAGGAGCGGTGAGTCTAAAGACAGAAGTGCTTCTGGATATTGAAGCATACAAGCAAATCTGAAAAACCCAATTCTGAATTGATGTTTTGTATTTCAGTGCATCAATAGTGTGGCACGTCAAATGGGGATGAATCGCTCTCTGGACCTTCCAGACAAAACCCTCCAGTTCATTAGGGACCGCCCCCTTATGGACGAGGCTGTTCGCCCGCTGACAGGAGGGCCGCTTCTGCTCAAGAGGGGAGCTTTGCTGACTCGGATTGTCGTGGACAATGTGTTGGCACTGGACAGACAAAGATATGCCGTCATGTTCATTGGCACAGGTAAACTATGGGATGGGATCTGTAACAAAATAGGTGTAATTTTACAAAGATGAACGTAGACCTGATCTGATGTTGGGGCTATTATAAGCTTCTTTCTCAGCTTTCTGTAGTTTCTGTATGATTGTTCTGGTTAAACTTAAAGCCCCTGAAGACTTAAATTCTCTATAGCAAACTGTTTAAAACTTACAAATGTAACTTATTTGTTAAATTAGGACCGTGTAGTTTGTTCCAATTTGATCGGCAGTGCTGACAACGTAAGCAAACAACCCCACTGTTATCTTGTTTTTATTCAAATTCTGATTGCACATCACCTTTTTCCATCTGAGCTCCGCCTACTTCAAACCAGTCTGAAAAGCCAAAAACATGAAATATATGTGAAAAACACAAAACTGTTCAGACTAGGACAGAAAATAGTTTTTTTCACGTAGGAACCCATTGGTTATAGTAAGAATCAGATTGAGAAAATGTAGTTTTGGGACCTTTTTAATGGGAAGCTTTTAAAGCCACCACAACATTTGTTTAATCAGTATCTTTTTTAGACACACACTTTGTGTAATGTGCTTATTATGTGGGTATTATATGGTCCTTTTTTTGTCTTCTGATAGAAAACGGTTTCGTTCAGAAGGCTGTCAACTACGCTGGAGAGATGTTCATTATTGAGGAAATTCAACTGTATGAAAACCTAGTTCCTATTAGCATCCTCCGCCTCTCATCCAGCAAGGTGACTCTTAACAGGTTCAATACAGTGGTAATACAGTTTGTTAGCTCATCATTATCATAGGTTATGGTCATTTACTGATGTTTTTTCTCGGCAAATATTGTACAATGAGCTTTATTTTGAATTTATATCTCAATTTAAATATGTTGTCACTATATTGCTTCTGACAGGCAGTAGAGAGGCATCAGTGGTAATAAAGATGAAATGCTGTGTGTGTGTGTGTGTGTGTGTGTGTGTGTGTGTGTGTGTGTGTGTGTGTGTGTGTGTGTGTGTGTGTGTGTGTGTGTGTGTGTGTGTGTGTGTGTGTGTGTGTGTGTGTGTGTGTGTGTGTGTGTGTGTGTGTGTGTGTGTGTGTGTGTGTAAACATAGGGCCAACTGTATGCAGGATCAGAGTTTGGTGCTATCCAGATGCCGGTCAGTAACTGCAGCCGCTACGACACCTGTGTGGACTGCATCCTGGCAAGGGATCCTTACTGTGCCTGGGACTTCAACACCCAGCAGTGCTCCTCAGTCAACCGCTTATCACCCCCGTCAAATAATGCACTACAGAGTCTGAAGGAGGGAAACGTCTCACAATGTCCCCAGCCAGGTACATTTACAACAAACAGCTTCCCAGCCCAGTCTTATTCATTAGTGTGCAGGGAGACCGACCTTATGTGTGTCTGTGGTTTTTATTTAGATCCAGTAGCAGCTGTGGACTTGACCCTAGTTCCAGAAAACAATATCCAGCTGCCTTGCCAGCTCCACTCTAACTTGGCGCAGGTCCTGTGGCGATTCTCTGACCAAACACTTCACTCCAACTACAAATACTACATCTACAGCGGGGGCCTCCTCATCCTGAGTGCCTCTGAATCGGACGCTGGCCTGTACACCTGTGACTCAGTAGAGCTGATCAACGGCAGGGCATACAACCGGACTGTGGCGGTTTATCAATTACAGCTCTACTCTGGCAAAGGAGCGGGGGACCACACTACTCCTGGCAATCAGGTGACAAATTCCTCAAACTCTATTCACAGTCTGACTACAGCTGCACCAGGGCTGGTATCTCAGCCAAACCTGGTCAGCGAGGACTCGTTGTCCCCCGAGAGCCAAAGCAACACTAGCAGGGTAACTCGTTTAGAGGTGGCGGTGGCTCTGCTGTCGCTGCTTTGTCTCTCCCTGATGGGGGTCTTATTTTGGGTCTGGAGTCGGGAACGTTGGGGATGCTTCAAGTTTGCGCAGCGCCCCAGTGAAAGCGAGCGGAAAAGGCAGTCAGCCGAATACATGCACATCCCGAACAGAACTTCAGAGATTAAGCTCCTGGGGCCTGAGTCTGGAAGACCTTGCAGTGCCAATAATAATCACTCTGCTGTTAACTTCAAAGGGAACGGGGAGCACCACTTCACACCTATGGCCAACATTTCAAGTCTGGACGGGCTGGGATACATAAATGATGAGTCAGAGATTTGACTGCTGAGGTATAGAATTCAGCCAAACGCTGACAACAGTGCACTAATTATCTTCCTATAGATGTGCTGCTGTAGAAAAGGTCTTGACATTATAAATTCTTTTGATGGGCGTCATGTTTCTTCTTGCCAATTTCCTCCACTGTCTATCATTTTTGTTCTTTGACTGAGCAGCTGATGATGAGACTTAATCAGGATTTCTGTTGGAATTTCACTCCAGGAAACAGTTGAAAAGTCATTTTTTATAAACTATGTATTTTTTGTACAATGATAAATTGTGAATACATACTGTAATATATTGTGTATAGGTAAGAGCTTTTCTTTTCAACTACTATTTATTATGAACAAAGTTTTTATTTCAGAAATCATAATACCTTGTAAATAAGATCTTGTAAATAGTGTCAGCAACAATGCAACACGTAGCAAACACTTTGACCTCTAATTTACAGGTAGATTTCATTTTATGGACTGTTTTATTCAAGACAACATTCATCAGAGACTATCTGTCCAATCTGAGTTTTCTGTTGCATGACTAAAACAACTTTTGAACGTAAACACGTTCCACCAAAACAAGTTCCTTCCTAAGGCTATTTTGGTGTGGCACCGTGGCTCTGTCCGGTGCTTAGCACCGCCCAAGACGATTGTGATTTGTGTAAAGAAATGCCAATAAACCAGAGCACGTTTTTCTCCCATTCCAGAATGCTGTGTGGACTAGCCAGAGCCTCCTCTGCTGGGCTGTGGAGGAGGGTCTGACAAAGCGAGACTAATGATTGATCAATAGCCTACTGCTTATTTCTGAGTTGCTGTTAAAAAATGGACTACACATTTACCTCTGCATTTAAGCATTCAAGGTGATATAGAGTGATCTCCATACCTCTATCTTCCATAACAAAAACATGAGATTATTTCACTCCAGTAAATGTTATATCATCATTGAGCGTAAATTAGCGTGTCATTGGAATGTAGAAGTGTGGG